>JAYXIM010008964.1:0-10679 GCA_037575425.1 Anastrepha fraterculus | reverse complement strand
AAATTACTCTTATTTAATTCCACGCAATCTGTAAAACCGTTGAGGTTAAAGCTGCCTATCATTGATTTTTTGTTCGTTTTTGCGATAAACAATGAAATCAGCATTTTCAGTTGGAAACATTTTGTTATAACTAAATATAGCAATAATTCTTTCTTTATTTAGTTGCAAATATTAAACTTAATTATTTATCAGAAATAAAGAAAGGTTTTTTAAATCATTCGGAATCATACTATATGGAACACTTGTGTGGTGGGTTATCAACTCAAAAGGCAAGTTATATGAAACTGCTGTATAGGGTCCAAAGAACTGTATTTTTAGTCATCACCGGCGCTTTAAGGACCACCCCTTATAAAGCGCTCGAGGTGCTAGTCAACTTATCTGCTCTAAATCTGATAGGAAAACACGTGGCCGCCGCTTCAGTGCTTCGGTTTAACAGTATGACGCTATGGAAGACCCGGCGGCTTGGTCACGCTTCTGTACTACAAACTATGCGTTGTTATAACCAAGAAATCGATTGGTCTTTCAAGAAACCCACCTTCAAGACTAGCATCCTGTCAAGAAAGCGAGCGGCAAACTCAGAGACCATGGAGAAGAAGGGAAATAAATAAATAAAAATAAAACGGTCCGCGGATGACATATGGCAAAAATAAATTTTTTGTTTTTTGGTAGGACTGTTATAAGCTTACATGTCAAATTTCAGCGTGATATGTCACATAGTTTCTTTTCTGTGCTACTGTTAACAAGTTAAGCTCGAGTGTGTTCTTCGAACTCTCTTTTATGACTTCAATTGTCTCAAAATGTTTTCCACGGAGCGGCAACTTGAGCTTGGGAAACAGAAAAAAGTCACATGGATCCATATCAGGCGAATACGGTGCTTGCGGAACGATATTAACATTATTTTTGTTCGAATAATCGCGAACAAGACGTGATGTGTGAGCTGGTGCATTATCGCGATGCAAGAACCATGACTTGTTGTCCCACAATTCCTCCCTTTTAAGACGAATGTTTTCGCGCAAACGCTTTAAAACGTCTAAATAATATTCAGCGTTAAGCGATTTTGCGATTTGTGCGATTTTCAAGCACAATTTCCTTTACTTTTCCGATGTTTTCGTCGTTTACTGATGTTGCTGGACGACGTTCATGAGTCAAGTTTTCAACCGATGTACGGCCCTCTTTGAACGATTTGTACCACTGGAAAACACGTGCACGCGGTAGAGCAGAGTCCCCATAGGTTGTCTGCAACATTTTGTTGAAATAACAAAATTTCAAACAAATTCCTTGTTCAACTTGAATTTCCATCGTTAAATTCGAAGAACACACTCGAGCTTGACTTGTTTACAGTAGCACAGAAAACAAACTATGTGACATATCAGGCTGAAATTTGCCATGTAAGCTTATAACAGTCCTACCAAAAAACAAAAAATTTATTTTTGCCATATGTCATCCGCGGACCGTTTTATTGATAACGTCTCGTTCATATTTGAGCAGAAGGTACATTCACTTAGCTCGATATGACCACCTTTTGCCTTGACTATAGCCTTCAAACGGTCAAAAAATGAGTTGAATGCTGCACGAATGTGATCTTGAGGTCTTTTGGCCCATTCTCGTAATCGCTTTTTTCAGCGCATCCATATGGGCATATTTTTTAGTCCTCACTTTGCTCTCCAAAATGGACCAGATGGAATAGTCCTTGGGATTTGCGTCTGACGAATTCGAAAGCCATTGTGTGGACGAAATGAAGTGTGGAACATGATTTTTTAACCATTCTTGGTTCATACGAGCTTTATGAGACGGTGCCGAGTCCTATTGGAACGTCCATGGTCTACGACCGAAATGTTTGCATGTCCACGGCTCTAAAGCAGCTTCTAAAACATGTTCCACTCTGACACCAGGCTCGATAAAAACGATTGGAGAGCGTCCATCAACGGTCACTGCGGCCCAAACCATTACTTGCGATGGGAAATTGCTTCGAGTGGCCATACGTAGGCTCAAATTCTCGTATGAGCGTTCGGTCAAGTAAATACGATCGTTTTGCGAGTTTATGAACTGCTCAATTGGGAATTTTTTTTCATCAGAAAACACAATGTTAGGAAATTCGCCACGTTCGTGCAAGCGCAACAACTCCTTTGCTCTTTCGCACCGAACGTTTTTTTGCTGGGGTGAAAGATCGAGTACTTTTTGGAACTTGTAAGCCTTGACCTTGAGCTCATTTTTCAATATGCGTCGAATGCTGTCTTGCGATGAGACGTAAATGCTTTTGATGGCTTATAAACAATATATTGAACTGTCATTAGAACAATTTTGACGTTGATGTCATAAGCTGTTTTACAGATGCAATCAGTGTGAAGTTGGTAACACTTCATATCGTTCACCCTGTACCTAAACTACTTTTCCTGCGCCGCTATTTTTGTACAATTAGTTTCTACCTAAATTTAAAAAATTAACAATTTTTTTTGTTATAAACTCTGCCTTTTCTGCGAACAAAGGAGATGCACCTAAATTGAACCTCAAGTAATGAGCGACTGCATCACTTTTGACTTCATGTAAATCGTAATATAGAATCAATCTTATTTATTCTGAGATAATTCACCTGATTCAATACAATACCAATAACAAAACCTCTTTATTCAAATAACGACAATAGAGCAAAGTTTTTGTTTTAAATTTAAATGCAGACAAGGCAAACATTTTTGCGGTGTTCAGGACATGTTGGCGAACCCCAGTGTTGCGTACCACTTATATTTTTTGACGCTATGTCAAAGTGTTTCCTTATATCCTTCAGTTAATTTAGCGAAAACTTTTTAGAAATAGTTAAATGTTAATAGTTAAAATGATTAAAAATAATAATTAATTTCTTGAAAGCTGAAATGCGATGAAATGACGAAATAACGATATGCCGTCAAAATGTCACAACGTTATATGGCGTTTCCACCAAAAGCAAACACCGTGTTTGCAGGAGTTGTGTTTGGGAGAACTGTCAACTGTTTCCACCGAAATGTGTTTGCAAAGTGTATGGTCTTTGGTATGGTAAACAGATTTATGATACATTATTTTGCGGCGACAGCACAGCGCGATAGCCCAGCGGCTAGCAATGTGGGCTTCCGATCCGAAATCCTCGGTTCGAATCACAAAAAAAATTTTTTTTTTATACATTTATTTCATTTTGTTTTATGATATGTTTATGAGCAGATTTTTTTCATGGCAGAAATACACTCGGAGGTTTGCCATTGCCTGCCGAGGGGCGACCGCTATTAGAAAAATGTTTTTATGAATTTTGCTTTCACCGAGATTCGAACCAACGACCTCTCTGTGAATTCCGAATGGTGATCACGCACCAACCCACTCGGCTACGGCGGCCGTCAATCAAATGTCGTATTGACAAATTGCAATCATTGTTGCCATATTTCGATAAGAATGCAATAATAAATGAGGAAAATGAGCAACATTGCCACCACTTAATAATTAAATTAGACGCAAACCCAACAAAACACGCTTTGAATTAGACGCAAACCCACAAAACACGCTTTGAAAAGTGGGTTTAGGTATGGAGTTGTGTTTTAATTTTGTATGGGATTTGACAGGAGTTTTGTTTCGTGTTTGCGTTAAGAACACGATAGCGGCAGAGAACACGATAGCGGCTGCGGTGGAAACTTATACTAAGTTATACTAGGTTTTATACTAAGTTTCCACCGCAGCCGCTATCGTGTTCTCTGCCGCTATCGTGTTCTGAGCGCAAACACGAAACAAAACTCCTGTCAAATCCCATACAAAATTAAAACACAACTCCATACCTAAACCCACTTTTCAAAGCGTGTTTTGTGGGTTTGCGTCTAATTCAAAGCGTGTTTTGTTGGGTTTGCGTCTAATTTAATTATTAAGTGGTGGCAATGTTGCTCATTTTCCTCATTTATTATTGCATTCTTATCGAAATATGGCAACAATGATTGCAATTTGTCAATATTGCGGCCGCCGTAGCCGAGTGGGTTGGTGCGTAATCACCATTCGGAATTCACAGAGAGGTCGTTGGTTCGAATCTCGGTGAAAGCAAAATTAATAAAAACATTTTTCTAATAGCGGTCGCCCCTCGGCAGGCAATGGCAAACCTCCGAGTGTATTTCTGCCATGAAAAAAATCTGCTCATAAACATATCATAAAACAAAATGAAATAAATGTATAAAAAAAAAATTTTTTTTGTGATTCGAACCGAGGATTTCGGATCGGAAGCCCACATTGCTAGCCGGGTTGGTGTCGAAATTCTGTATGTACAAAATTCTAAAAACAAAATTCAGCTTTTTAAAATTCTGCTTTTTTAAAATTCTGCTTTTTTAAAATTCTGCTTTCTAAAATTCTGTATTACAAAATTCTGTATTAAAATAGAATGTTAACAATGTTAAAGAGGTAATGTAATTATTTTGAAAAAGTGCGCACTTTTCCAAAATAATTACATTACCTCTTTAACATTGTTAACATTCTATTTTAATACAGAGTTTTGTGGGATATTCATTGTCAAATTTAGGTATGGTTATTTGTTAGTAAAACTTTTTACACAATTTGATGCGCCCCATTGTTTTTAACATATTCGTACATACCTATGTACATACCTACGTTAATTATAGTTGACAACATTTATACATTGGTATGTACATAGGTATGTTTGCAATCAAATATTACCTAGAGATGAGAACTTCTGTCACAAATGAGGAATTTAATTTGATAAAAACTATATTGATATAAATAATAATAATTCCAAATATTCTCCCGAGTTTTGGTCAGTGCATGACCATAATGCATCACAAACAGAAACGTTTCCTAGAACACAAAACAATATTGAAGCGTGGCATCGGCGGCTAAAAGTTATTGTTGGAAGAAGAAATTCGCAATTTTACCATCTTGTGCTAAGTTTGCAAAAGGAACTTATTTTAGCGAAAACTCAAATATCAAGAAAAGAAAATGGAGAAAGAGTTAGAAGAAAAAGGAAAATAATTAAAAAAAAAAACAAACAGCTGCGAAGAATTATTAAGAAAAGAAATGAATTAAGTCACACTACATATTTAAAAAGAATTGCAAAAAATATTGTAATTGGCTAAGCTAAAATATTGTTATCGCTTAAACATATATGTATATTTATGGAATAAATGTTTATTTTGGTACTTCTTGTATGACGAAAATCACAAAACTTGAATAAAGCAGAATTTTTCGCATTAAACATGCAGAATTTTGAAAAAGCAGAATTTTAGAAAGCAGAATTTTAAAAAGCAGAATTTTAAAAAAGCAGAATTTTAAAAAAGCAGAATTTTTTTGCAATTTACAGAATTTTGTCACCCAGAATTTTGTAATACAGAATAATGACACGCTCCCTTGCTAGCCGCTGGGCTATCGCGCTGTGCTGTCGCCTCAAAATAATGTATCATAAATCTGTTTAACATACCAAAGACCATACACTTTGCAAACACATTTCGGTGGAAACAGTTGACAGTTCTCCCAAACACAACTCCTGCAAACACGGTGTTTGCTTTTGGTGGAAACGGGGGCTTAGTATTACACAAAACTGACTTTTCACATGTTTTTCTCGGGTGAGTTTGGTGAGCAACCTGGTTTTGCACCATATAATTACTATAATTGAATCATGGTTTTGCACCATACTACACATTATAATAATAAATGAATACATAACTGGTGTGCAACAAAACTTTACTCGCTAGATGGCGCTGAACATAGAACTAAATGTGTATGATATTTTGGTTAGTTGATATTAGCAGAGTCACCCACCTATTCGGTAAGTATGCACACAGTGCGAAATTTGTATATGTTAGCAGATGGCAACGGCCATTGATTGCCGGCAATGCAGTTTAGCTCTGCTTGGCGTCAGCAGAGAAAGTTAACATTAATATTAACATGAGAGAACAGAAAGTTAATGGATGAAAAGGCAGAGAATGTTAATAAATGGGAAGGCGCAAATGTTACTGTTAACTATTTTTATTACAATACATCGGTTTGTGTGTGTATGTGTTTGGTTGTATCTACACAATGTTGTCATCGATATTTTTGCTTACACACTTTTTCACACATCCGCGTTATCAGTTACAATTTTTCATTGTTTAATAAACCAAAGCCAAAAACCAACAAATGAAAATAGTTCATTTATCTATAATTAAAACTATTCAACATTGTTTTTAAGTTATAAATAATAATAATAAAAATTAAAATTTTTCTAAGTTTATCGTGTAAATGATTTCGAAATGCACTGTTTGGTAACACTGTGTGGTGAGAGCGCAATTAGCTGACAGGATTCTACGGGATTTTCCAAAATCCTGCGATAAAATCTACGATACTAAGATACGGAAGGAAATAATTTTTCATTTACATGGGGTTCTCATTAGTTTGATCGTAATGGCTGACAGGGGACTGCGTTTACGTCGGTCACTGTTTTCAGCATGAGTTTTGCCCACACAAAAATTAAAACCACACATCTTTCACCTCTACACAACAACACATTTCCCACCTCAACATTAAACCAATTAGATTTTGACTATTTTCTTATTTTGGAAATAATTAGCGAATAAGTAAAATTTATTACTCTGCATTAAAATCGCCCATTGCTCTGTGAAAATCATATTCTAGGGATCAAAATAAGAAACTTTGCCGAAGGAACCATACCTCTAAAACGAATTCTGATGTCCCCCAATTTGGGTCGAACTTTTTAGTTTCTTTTCTCATGTAAAAGCCAAAAATGGTGATATTTTGAAATGATTGTATGGGGAACCCCCAGGGAAGTTCCAGGGGGTGTGCCACTGGCATAGGTGGATCGGCCGTCCAGAGTTAGTGGGGGTCGGTCATACATTTGGATTCGATTGGAGCACTCTAAATGTGTCAAAGTGGGATTTTTCGTTCGACCCAAATTGGGGGACATCAGAATTCGTTTTAGAGGTATGGTTCCTTCGGCAAAGTTTCTTATTTTGATCCCTAGAATACGATATTCACAGAGAAATAAGCGACTTTTAAATCGACCCGCCCTAATATATATAATATATAAGTTCACAACATTTGCAGAGAATACAATTAGACAAAATTTACAACAAACGGAGAAGGGCCGAACGGTGTAGGTAAACGCTGGACACAAACCGTGACAACAACGCGCACTACTCTGAGCGTTTAACACACGCACAAGCGCAGCGATTCCAGGATCGGAGGAACGGCACCAATTACCTCAAGGCAATACCAAGAAATCCGACGCCGGAATGGATAGAACTTTATAGTACGCACAAGCACTAGCCAGGAAACGGAAATAAGCGCCAAAAAAATTGGGTCCAAAAAACACCCCAAACAGTAGGCACCAAGGAAATATAATGCTAAAAAGTAGGCACCTAAAATATATTTCCTACAAGTTTGCACCAACAAACAAGCGCCAGTAGGCAGTGTTATTTCTCACTAGAAGTTAGCAACCACAAGGAAAAATTCTGAAAAAATAGCCTAAGGTGCAGCTAAGATATATGTACATATATAAGGTATAGCTCTTTCTCTCCTTTTCCTCTTATATCTTTTTTCTCTCTCGCGGAACGAAAATTCCCAAAACGTTGCATGGCCTTGAAATTTTACTCTCCATTCTCGCTCGTCCATCGACGCATAAGAAATTTCACTTCAAAAACAATTATAAATAAAATAAAAGCGCACAAAAAATCGACAAAGTTTCAAAAATACTAACTGAATTGTTTAGAAAAATGTATGATGTGCTGTTCGAAGTTCATTCAATTTGAGTAAAAGTTCATGAAAACTTAGGATCGGTAACATTTAAAAGTCAAAAAGTAACTTTAAAATTTTGATGAAACTGTGTCGTTTTCTAAGACTATTTTTGTTTTAAATGACTGCACTTACAGTCACTCACATTCAAAGTCGGGCAGATGCATACGAAAACTTGTAGACTTAAAATCTATGTTTTGATGAAAGAAAACACGTTCTACCTTTTCCTGTTTTTTCACAAAAATTGTTTTATTTAAAAACAACAAAAAAAATATATTCCAAGTTGCTTTATAAAATGTTAATGTACAAAAAACTGAAAAAGGCCACTTCTCTGTCTCACATTTAAAGTCGGGCAAACCATGTTTTGCAAATATGCATACCGTTATTTCTAAATTTTCTATACTTGTATTACAAGTTATTGTTCATTGTTGCCTTGTCAATCATTGGGTGAGTTTATAAAAGTATTTTGCAAAATGCCGCGTAACGGTAAACAGTCTACATTGGAGGAACGCAAAATAGTAATTCAACTGCACTTAGACGGAAAATCTGAGCGAGCAATATCGAAATTGATAAAAAAAGCAAGTCAACAGTGCACGATATTATTGCTAGATACAATGAAAATGGTTTCATTGCAAATAAGCATCGTGGAACCCGTCCAAAGAAGCTTTCCTCCAAAGATGAGAGCATGGTGCTAAGGGAAGTGAAGAAAAATCCATTCATTTCTGCTCCAAAATTAACTGCGATGGTTAAAGAAGCTTCTGGGGTGGAGGTAAATCCCGAAACAATAAGAAGACTTCTTCGAAAAAATGATTTTCACGGCCGAGTTGCGCGGAAGAAGCCCCTAATAAGCAAGAAAAACCAAAATGACCGGCTTGTTTTTGCTCGCCAATATATGGCTAAGGATTTCGATTTTTGGAGCACTGTAAGTGGGGGAAAAAATAACAATTTCATGATTTTAATATTCATTCTTTAGGTATTATTTACTGACGAAAGTAAATTTAATTTATTTGGATGTGATGGAAGAGGTAAAGTGTGGCGCAAACCGAACAAGGAGCTGGAAGGCAAGAATTTAAGAAAAACGGTTAAACACGGTGGTGGATCTGTAATGGTTTGGGGATGCATGGCGGCGTCAGGAGTTGGAAAATTGCATTTTATTGATGGAATAATGAATAAACACGTTTATTTAACAATTTTGAAACAAAATTTGAAAGAAAGCGTGAGAAAACTAGGCATCGAAAGTAGTTTTCAATTCTACTAGGACAACGATCCCAAACATTCCGCATATGACGTCAAGAGCTGGTTGTTATATAACTGTCCAAAGGTAATAAAAACCCCTGCACAAAGTCCCGACCTCAATGCCATTGAGCATTTGTGGGATGAATTAGGTCGCCGGATGCAGGAAAGGCAGTGTATATCAATTCAACTCTTGAAAATTGCTCTGCAGGAAGAATGGAATAAAATAAGCCCTGATGTTTGCAAAAAGTTAGTGGAATCGATGCCAAGCCGGCTACAAGCTGTTGAAAAGCAAAAAGGTGGAGCGACGAAGTATTAACTTTGCGTTGTGTACAAATTTTTTCGATTTTTTATGTCGTGCCCGACTTTAAATGTGAGACTGAAAAGTGACCTTATTTACGTTAAGCCTTCGTGTATATTTTATAAGAGACTTTGGAATATATTTTTTTTGTTGCTTTTAAATAAAACACTTTTTGTGAAAAAACAGAAAAAGGTAGAAAGTGTTTTCTTTCATCAAAACATAGATATTATGACTAGAAGTTTTCGCATGCATCTGCCCGACTTTGAATGTGAGTGACTGTATATAGTTAGAGATTTTTTTGAGATTGTGAATTATATTTTTATAAACGAATATAAATTTTATTTGTTATGCAAACGAAAACTTTTTCGTAGATAACAGTGCAAGCATTAAAAAGAGGTGCTGTACAATTTTTAATGACTAGGCTCGTTTAAAAAGTCCGTGCACAGTAAGAGAGATGGTTATGTTATATAGTAGCATTTCTTGGAAGAATACAAACCAAGTTTCAGCCAGATCGGGCCATTTTTATGTGTTTGGCTTTCATTTGAATCGAGGAAGTTTTTTGATTTTCCTTTTCCAACTCACGCCTTAGCAGTTGTGGTCGCAGAATTAATGGAAATAGGGATCAAACTCGCCTCTCATCCACACTATTCTGCAGATTTGGCTCTATCGGATGCCTCGAATAACTATTTGTTCCCCAGAAACAGCCGGCGGGAAGAAGATTTAATTCAAACGAGGAGTTGATTGCAGAAACGAATGTCTATTTGGCAGACTTGGACTAACCCTATTATTCTGAAGGGATCAACAAACTAGAAGAGTACCTCAAATAATTAAGTAAATTTTATTTTTGCACGGACTTTTCAAACGACCCTCGTATTTTATTAAAAATATATAGTTAAGTCTTGCGTTGTATTCGAGGAGAACAAGATTTACTTGACCTTACCTAGAATCTTGCCGAACATTTTTTTTGTAGTTCTGTTTTATTCTTCTTCTTGATTGGTGCGATAACCGCTTATGGGGAACCGGTGGTCCAGAAATTTCAAAAAATCGATTTTTTGTTTTTTCGATATTTCGAAAGTAGGTATAGTACCTCAAGAATATACTGTGAAATTTTCATGCGGAAGTTCCCAATATTATAGCTTCTACATCCCACTAACTAGGTAGAGAGCGGTCCGCCCGCTCCTGTACCTCAATCTTTGAACTAAAAAAAAACTATTCAACTATTTCAAGCCGATGACTAAGTAATTCTAGTTCCTCTTTACACTGTAAGGCTAGCTTGAATGAAATGGAGTTGGAGCTGTTTAAACCAACTTAAACAGATAATAGCTAAAAAATCACCCGTCTTCTGATGTCAGTGCCCATTTTTGTATTTTTTTATATTTGTAGTGATATATCTTATCCTACTTTTTCA
>JAYXIM010008962.1:0-10721 GCA_037575425.1 Anastrepha fraterculus | reverse complement strand
ACTATCAGCTGTTCTCAGAAGTGAAAAAATGCATGAATGAAAAGCGTTTCTTATCAAATGATGAGGTCATAACAGCTGTGTGCGTATTTTGCAGTCCTTCCAGATTCTCACTTCAGGGATGGAATTCATAAAATAGAATCTCGTTGGAAGTTGTGTACTGAAAAATAAACTGCATTTCAAACCATAAAAATGTGTTTTTTTCGAACCGCCGCACTTACTGATCAACCTAGTGTGTTTACAGTTTCAACTGTGGGTCATATTTGGGTTATTTTGGACAGACACGAAGGTTAGACCTGTTTAGTGTGATTTTTGATGGGTGATTGTTTAAACACAAAATTTAAATTTTTTGGCCAAAAGTAATATCACATATCGCCCGACAATTGTTGCCGACTTTCAATGCTAAATGCACAGAATTTCTGCTAAGCCAAAAGAAGCATAGACGTAGCACACTTATTTCTATTATCAAAGGCACTCCCTAATAGGCAGACACGTCCAGAGAATGGACGCGTAAACATAGGACTTGTGTAGTAGCTGTCTGGATGAGGAAGAGGAATAGACAACCTCGCACCTCTTATGCCGTTATCCTGCTCCATCCAGACGTAGATTTACCATTTTGAGTAGAGAATTTATTAATCAATTGGAAGATCCCAATACTTTGGCTATCATTGATTTTCTTATATTTTTGAAAAAAAGAAACACCTTGGCTTTAGGTGAGATAAGGACAAGTTCCGCACACCGTATCACAATGGGCTTTGAGCCTGAGTGTGCCCTATAGTGAACATCCGCTTCAACCTAACCTAATCTAATCTTGCATCAACCGCAGCACTCTTTGGACTTGACCGCTTGCGTCTCTTTGTTGTTCACAAAAGAAACAGAAACATCTATGAGAGGACAGGGACTTGTCCCAGTTGTGGAGATACATAAAATCCGCATCGTTAGAAGAGCTCAAAAGCCACCCGAAAGCGCTTTTTCGTCAGAAGTGGCTGGATAATTAGATTGGATTGGATCTGATGAATAAGTAAATATTTTTTGAGGAAAACAAAACGTCGTCTTACTTTTGAAACACACTATACGGGCAAACAACTTTTTTTCCGCGGCGCCTCTGAAAACTCATTGCCACAGGTGAAACAATCTCCAATATTTTGTAGTAAAAATTTAAAAAAATATTATACTCAAATCAGCCCCCCAAAACGTGCACAGTTTTTATGGTATTTTTACACATCTGAAATCTTTGTCGAAATTAATTTTAATAATGGATACACATATACATATGCCTTGGCTGTGTTAATATAAAATTACAAAGCAAAACAAAAAAGGAAACGAAGCGTTTGGTGGAAATTGTAATTAAGTAGGTTGAAATTAGAAAAAGTATAACCTTACTGCACTACACTACCCCCAATGTAGTGTAGCTGTTCTCTGCCAAGTGCAGGACATTTACAAAGAATGTGTTCTGAATTTTCAGTGTCCATGTCACAAAATCTGCAGATTAATTTTATTTAAGTGATATCTCAGACTACAGTGGACTGTAAAGTAATCAGTTAAAAATTTTAAGTCTACTCTGTTGGGTGAAAGTGGCTTATTGCAAACTCTTTTTTCGGGCGTTAGGAATTGTTTCCATTGTCGGTGACCGATAGAATTTCGCCAGTGTTGAACGAATTTCTTCTCCTCCCATCTCCTGATAAGTTCGTTATGTGGGCCTTTGTAAGTCCATAAAAAAGCTCAGTACCAGTTAGAGGCATGTGTGTCCCTTTTTTTAGCTAGATGGTCCGCTATTTTATGTCGCCCATGCCCCTCGTGCCCAGGAGCCCAACCTAATAATACTGTGTTGAAGTTCCCTGTGTAGAAGTTATTGCACGCGCTTGTGCTGACAATTGAAGTAATTGGTGCGATTTGCTGTATTGTGATATTAATCGCTTATTGAGGGGGCAGGGTACTTTCCTCGATCGGGAGACCACTATTTTGTCATAAAAGAACTTGTTGCTGCATTTATTTAAAAAAGCAGCTCTGTTTATCTTAGAATACGTCCTGGAAGATGATATAACAAACAAAAATAATTTAGACATAAATTACGTGGGTGATCGGGACAAGAAACTATTCTAGACTTTATGTATTTTATATATTTTTTTATGTATTTTTTATATACTTTTGGTACGAGTATTAAATTTTACTCCTTTTTTGATCAGAAATTAAAAAAAATACAAACATATACTTGGGATCCAAAATTTTGGTCGAATAATAAAATTTAAACACAAAATTTATAGGCGGCGTGGCATGGCCTTTCAAGCGCATTGCGCCAAAAATGAAGCGGAGTAAAGAAGAAGCTTTCAAAGTGCTTTGCTTTACATTTAACTTGAAATATCGAGAATTTCTCATTGCTTCGGGACACATTCAACACCACAATAAATCGAACAACACTCCCATATTCAGGCGGTCACACACATGCCACACATCCATATGCGCGCAAATGTGTGTGTGTGTTTGTGCGATAACTAAAGTGAATGCAGGAATAGCCGCAATACTGCAACGGAATGCAACGCGGCAGCAAGTAAATTGCAACACTGACTCTACTGACCTCGAGCACGCACAAATATGCGCACATACAATTTTGGTTCATGCCTACAAATGGCATAAAATATGCCGGAAAGGGGCGAGAAGTTGTTAAAAGCCATAGCCAGAACCCTTACAATTCAGTCGCCACCACATAGCTATGTATGTATATAAGTATATGTGCATGCAACGTAGCGGCTGCGGCTGCGGCTGTGGCTGTGGCTGTGAGTGCGGCAAAGAGACAGCCATCACTACAATGTGCACCCGCATACTCGTAGCTACAATGACTGCAAGCGCAAGTTTTTGTAATGTTTTGTGTTTTTGTTGTTGTAATGCTGGCAGCCTTATCCCCACTCACATGGGGATTGGCTAATAGGATTTGAAGAGCGTAAAATTGGTTCGTTGTGAACATGAAATATTCAGTGAATCCTTTTTGCGCCACCAATTCGCCAACCTGCCGCACCGTCGCTGTCAGATGCGCTATGCTACTTGCACGAGTATGTGGAATGTGAGGAGCCAGAATTGGTTAGGTGGTCAATGTACTGTATACGTGGCGCCAGGAGCAAGTTGCACCGGAACACTCGACTCACCGCTGCTTTGTTGTTGCTCTTCTTTAGTTGTAGCTCTTCTTTTCATTTGCTTCTTTACTTTTCTTCCTGTTTTATTTTCAATTATCGATATTCCCACCTATCGGCAAAAAAACAAAAAAATTAAGGAAAAAAAGATGGTTATTTATACCCACAAAAGCAACAACGGTAGAATCGTAAATATTTATCCAATGTTTTGTGGCAGTTTCGGTGTTTACTTCATTTATTTGTTGCCATCGAAGATTTGCCAGCTGTTCGCTGACTACGGTGAACGAAGAACGTAGTGTACGAGTATACGTGCGGTATATGCACTCGGGCGCCTGCAAATATGCAACGTTCTTTGCTATTCGACATGTTGACGCTCAATGAAGTGTTTTATTATCGCAAATAAAGTGAAATCACAGCGTGCTCGTTAAAGTTGCCACAACGGGTTTAACAATGAATTTTTCCACCACTTCCAACAAAGGGCACATAATAATCGCATAAGATGAAATGGTTAAATGCTGGCATTTTATGGTTATGTTTACCGGAGAAACGCAAATGGTTTCGTTCTTAAATGATAATTATTCAATCTGAGCTTATTTAACTCCACAAAAAGCGGTTTCATGATACATACATATATTTACAGACATACATATTTGATACTCACACTTAATGTCATAAGTCTACGCTCCTTTGTGGGTAGTTGAAAAAGTAACACGACAAAACAGTTTTTAAATATTAGAAATAAATTTTTAACTGTATATAATTATAACATAATTTCTTTTTAATGTATAAAACTTATGACACTAAGTTTATGTATGTATATGCAATGAATATAAAATATATATAGTATATATATAAAATAATAATAAAATTAAACTTATCAAATCAAATGCATAATTTATTTTAAATATCACCATTTAACAAATAAATAAAGAGTTCATTTGAAATGAGAAAATGTCATGCTCAAAAAGGCTACTCTCAGTTATAAAAAATTTTAAATATTTAAAAAACTCTCAAAAATATACACGTTTTTAGTGGCTTGTTGGGCACTAACGACGGGCATTGGGCATAGAGTTTACCAATTGGTAGCTCCTTCGACAATAATCTGTCCTCATTCCTCCCTCTTAAGAGTTCCTCGATCATTAGCTCTTTGCTTTTAATTTGGTTTTTCCTTATATTGAATTTTCGAAGAGCTTGAAAACTTAAATGATAATACGAAACAGGGATATTATTGGAACGAGTTTTTTTTATTATAATCTGGTAGATAATTGCATGGCCTTTATTTTTTGAAATATCCGGCAAATGTCTGCCGCAGCTACTAATTACACGGTTCATTCGATTTGACTACTTTTTCCAATAAATCTAGCCATATGGCGTCAACGGCTTGAACATTGCAATAAATCCATTTTTAAGAAAATGCATAAGTTGTGACGTCTTGTAGGAATCAAATGTTGTCGATGTTCAGCGGATTAATTTTTCGAAACAAAAATTCAGTCAGCACGGCTCGATAGTACTCGCCACTCACCGCAACAGCAACGCCTTCTCCAATTCGAAAGAAACAATACGAAAGAAATAAGAAATCTATGAACTGCGCGAACAGATTCATTTTTTTTCAGAGTATATTTTAAAACAAAACAAGTACCTGCTGTTAATACACAAGGAACCTTCGAGTCTTGGACAACATGTCAGTGATGGGAACCAGGAATTTGTGGTTGTGCAGGACTTTGTCTACTTTAGAACCAGCATCAACTACAAAATGGCATCAGCCTGGAGATAAAGTGGAGAATAACTCTGGCCAAAAGGTGTTACTTTGAGCTCAGTAGGCAGCAGGGGTCTCTCTCGAAGGACCATACTGATACTCTACAGAAGCTTGGACGATGTCAACAGCAGATGAGACATTTTTGGGAGCTTTCGAGATAAAAATTCTGCGTAAGGTCTTTGTTGCCCTCCGCGTAGCGGCTACGCTGGTTTGGCCATGCCACTCGTATGAACGAAGGCGCTCCTACAATTCGAACCTTCGAAACGGTTCCCCAAAAATAAATACGAGGAAGGGATGACTACTAAGGGCTTCAGGACCTGTCAGCGCTCGAGATTTATAACCGACACCAGCAAACACAAGACAGAAACAGCTGACAGACTATTTTGGACTCGCCCCAAGCCGCCAAAGGGGGTGGATGTAGTGCCACCTAAGTAAGTATGTAAACTTTCACAATTTGGAAGCGTTATTTTGGCGTCATACGACAAATGATAACTTGCCAAACCTTACAAAACAGAAATATCAACACAGTTTGCCATTCTGAGCTGTCAAACCATAGTGTTCGATGTCAATAATTTTCATGCTGCCCCCAAAATATTTCATCTCAGAAGCGTCCATAAGCGTTCAAAAGGGTTTAAATCCGTTTATTGTGGAGGTGTTGGAGGTGGTCGGAGGTGTTGACAATAGCTTGGAGACGTTGTAGAGAAGCAAAGAAGCCAACACTTTACTATATAAAGCGATTGCGAGGGGTCGTTACAGCATTCATTTGATAACACCAGCATCTCCGCACCTTGCTTTAATTTTTTTTTGGAATATTCAAATTAACAAATCATTTGCTGATTTAAAAAACAGCCATTTTCACAAACCATCAGCCACCATCATCACCCCACCACCAGGGTTCACTGTTGGTAATCAATTTTTTGTATTCATAGTCCCACAGTTTGTTTTTCATTTGATAAAAAAAATGCAAAAAATAAACTTTTACCAAAACTCTGGAGGCGTCCAGATTTTCGAAAGCATTACGTTTTTCTCTATTTTTTAATGAAATTAATGGATTTTTTGTAACAAATCGCTCTTGATAGCCGCGTTTTCGTAAAATTCTTCTGGCAGTTAAAACTGTAATATATAATATTTTTGAAACGTATTCCTTGGTTCATAAGGAAGTCCTATATTACTGCGTTTTTCCCTTTCTGCTTATTTACAAAGAAGTCCTGCTTTTGGTTTTGAAGTGATAACTCCGGCCCTTTCGTAGTGTTGAATTATTGTCTTGCTGTTTCTTCTCTTTATCGATCATTTTGACCTTCTTTTCATAAAGGGTGCTTTTTTTAGAGGTTAGGTTTTCAAGATGAAATAAAACGTATATAATTTAATGTTATGGCCAAGAATTTAGCTTTATTATAAAGATAAGGGTTTGCCATTATGTTTTAAAAATGATTTCGGGCAAGTGGCTGGCTCGAATAAATTCCAGCCGAGAGGCCCAATTTTTGACCACTTTTTGCAGCAATTGGGGCCGTATGTCAGCAATAACGCGCCGAATATTCACTTCCAAGACGTCAATCGTCTCGGGCTTATCTGCGTAGACAAGCGACTTCACATAGCCCCACAAGAAATAGTCCAGCGGTGTTATATCGCACGATCTTGGAGGCCACGCCACAGGTCCACGGCGCGAGATAATGCGCTCACCAAAAGTTTCCTTCAATAAATCGATTGTTGCGTTGGCTGTATGGCATGTAGCGCCGTCTTGTTGGAACCAAAGGTCGTTCACATCAACATCGTCCAATTCAGGCACGAAAAAGTCATTAATCATGGCTCTATAGCGCTCTCTATTGACTGTAACATTATGGCCGGCTTCATTTTTAAAGAAATATGGAGCAATGATTCCCTCTGCCCAAAGAGCACACCAAACAGTGACTTTTTGAGGATGTAACGGCGTCTCAGCAATGGCTTGTGGATTATGTTCACTCCAAATGCGACAATTTTGCTTATTGACATACCCATTCAACCAAAAGTGAGCTTCATCGCTGAACAAAATTTTCTTGTGAAAATCGGGATCGGTTGCCATCTCGTTTTGGGCCCATTCACCGAACATGCGACGCGCTTGATGGTCGTTCGGCTTCAATTCTTGCACGAGTTGGATTTTGTAAGCCCGCTAACCAAGATCCTTCCGCAAAATCTTCCATAAAGTGGAAGGGCACATCTCCAATTGCTGCGCGCGATGGCGGATGGACTCATTCGGGTCTTCTTCGATACTCTGCTCCACAGCAGCAATAGCGTCTTCGGTGCGCACTGTAGGACGTCTCTGAGCATGCGTATTATCCACTAGAGCAAACGTGGTGCGAAACCGATCCATGGTTAATCGAATTAGTGACTCTGATGGACGATTATGTCGACCGAATATTGGACGCAGCGCGCGATGCGTCGCGCGAAGCGAACCATTACTTTCGTAATAAATTTGCACGATTTGCAAACGTTGTTCAGGTGTAAGTCTATTCATTATGAAATGGCAAACCAAACTGAGCATAAATCAAGTGACAGCTGTCAAAAAGACCATCTACGAAAAAAGTAGTGCCAACTTGAAAACCTAACCTCTAAAAAAACACGCTGTATTTTCATTATGATTTTCCTCTCACTAATGCCAATTTTTCTCTCTTTTTGCTTCGATTATAAGTCTTCGCATAGAACTCTATTAAAATCCGATCAACTAAATGTTTATTAAAAAAAAATAATAAGTTTCTATACCAAAATATTGTCCTAACAACGCAAAAAGGGAATCCGGAAATGATGAGCCTCCACTTTTGAAAGTCGCCTTACTACGTTTGCAAGAAATAAGTACCGCTAAAATCTGTGGCGACGAAATGCGTTGATAATTTCTTGTCGCCCGCACAGCTACTACGATATTAATCAACGAAAATGATTAATTTAAATTTCTACTGATCTTTCCGCACTGACACCGAAGACGAATTATCCTTCATCAAGACAATGCAAGCCCTCGGCTCACATGAGAGAGTTTTTGATCACTCAAAAGATCGAATTAATGGTTCATTTGCTGTACAGCCCTAACTTGGCATCTAATGATTTCTTTCTCCTGAAAAGCAGAAATAAAATGCAAGGTAAACGTTTTTCAACGCCTGGAAATGCTGTTGAAGCCTTTTCATATACAGCTCGTTTTGGAGGTATCTACTTCTGAGTGGCAAAGGTGCTTTGTAAATTGGTTTCAGAGAATGCGGAAGCATATTGACTTCAAAGGAGACAATTTTTAAAGCAATAAAGCCGTTATCATTAATATTTACAGTGTTTTCATTATTGGGCGCAAAATAAATATCGAGCGCAACCTTCGTATTATATAAAAATGTTGATTTTTAAAATTTTTCTATTTCGTCAACTATACTGGCCGTTTTCAGGCTTCCAGTTGACTGTGTAATCGACGCAAAAAGACTAAGAGATATGAATATGTGGTCTACACGTATTTTATCGTTACCTTAATAACATGCCATTTTTTCTTTACATTTGAAGAACAATCTAGGTGAGGCTATCAGTTCCGTCGGATAACTAGTTTCCCTTAAAAAAAGATGTGTATTTCTTCAATAGTTCCACGTATAACTGGATGCCCCATAAAAGTTAAGTAGTTTGCGACCTTTGATTTCCATCAGGTATCCTCTTGGCAGGAACTAAACCCCCAATTGGGACAATTTATATACAAGAGATCAAATCCTTGTGCGGCGGCAGTCTATCGTGTTCGGTTGCTTTTTGTGTCGCGCTGGGCTTGAGACCGACCTGTCGCGTGAAAACATTTTTTTATACGGATCTTATTTTTTATTTTTAAAGAGAAACCAAGAAAATATGTGAGGCTATGCCCGCTTCCGTTTGAGTTCAACTAAGTACTTCTGTATTTGTGATTATCTCGAGTGTTCATTACAATTTCTCTGCTGGCATAACCCAACATTCACTTTGATGAACCTATGCATAAAAGAATGATAGAGAGAAGATTGCGCCCATCAGATATTGCGTCACGTCACATTAGTGTAGTTGTGCAGTGTTGTCAACCCTTTGCTCTTCGTAATAAATTTAATCCTTTTTTATAGCCGAAATGTGAAAATTTTTGAGTTTGGTGTTTGTTGCTATTCTCTATTCATTCATACTTTTCTCTACCAAAAAGGTAACGTAAAAAAAAATTGTATATTAAAAAAAGGCCACTATAAATAAAACCTTCCCTACAACACGCTGACTATCACATAAGCACTCATATTATCATCATCACTATACTTATTAAACTACACATTTTCGTTCTAGCGCTGGGAAGGTTCTGATAGTTTCCCCTTGTCGGTGTGATTTGCTCTCTTTTACCAATAGGAATTTTTTATAACTGAGAAATACAGTTTATCAAGAATATCTTTGCATAGTGAAAAAAAAATTTAAAATTTTAGTTTTGATCGAGAATTCCAACAACAAATAAAAAAGCAAACACAAAATTTATACACACATTCCATTACTGTACTTGTGTATGACTATTAGGCGCCAACAGTTATAAAATAAACACACACATTACAAAAATAACATTAAAAAAAAGATGTTTACTCTATTTAAAAAGTGTCAAAAAAATCGTTGCATAACTGATGAAAACAACAAAAAATGCAGTTATTTTCCGCGAATTTCATTCAATTTGATTTTTTTGCAAATGGTATGGAATGTGAAAGGGGTAAGAAATTATTTAGCTATAAAGTGATTGTCTTCAGTGCTACAAGTGATCTCAGATTTGAATAAAAAAAAATGCTGGGAAAACGAGTTTTTAAAAAAATTTTATTCAATTAGTGTATTTCAATCACTACAAAGGCAAATCAGCCATAGAAATCGCCGATATGTTCTCTCTCAAAATTAGAACTGTTTATAATATCATAAACCGTGCTGAAAATGAAGGAAGGCTCGAATAGCAAGGATCTACAGGCGAATTGAACGTAAAATAATTAAAACTATTTATAATAGCCCGGAAAGCAATACAAGAGGATTTGCTCTCTAAGTGGAAAAAGACTACGGGTTAAGAGTTTCTCAAGAAACTGTTCAAAAAGTGTTCCAAAAACACAAATATTCTTCAAGAGTGGTTAGGAAAAAAACCCTGTTATCAGCACAAAACGTTGATAAAAGATTGCGATTAGCCACCGAGCACATATCACTTCCCACAGAGTACTCTCAGATGAGACGAAAATGATGCTCTACTACCATGATGGACCCCAGAGAGTACTAAAAAACAAAAATATTCTCCCTACCGTAAAGTTTGGAAAACGATCAGTAATGGTTTGGGGTTGTATATCAACAAAGGGAGTGGGTGAAATCAACATTTTGGACGAATTAATGACCAAGGAAGTATATCTTGATATTTAAAAAACGAATTGACTTCCAGTATTAGAAAATTCCGTTTTGTTGACCCGGAAAATTCGAACAAATTTAAATGCAAATACTATAGAGATAATGATCCCAAACATAAATCTTATTTATGCAGGTCCTGGTTACTCTACAACTGCACCAAAGTTATTGATACTCCCGCCGAAAGTCCCGACATTAACTCAATCGGAAATTTGTGGGTTCATTTAAAAGGAAAAGTAGGAAAAAGATCTCCAACTAATAAAACTGAATTAATAAGATTCATCAGAGAAGAGTGGGAAAAAATACCACTGGAATATGATATTTCGAAACTAATTCAACTAAATCAATGCGAAGTCGTCTTCAAGCGGTAATAGATGCCCAAGGAGGACATACAAAATATAAACCCCAAAAGACTGCATTTTCTGTTGTTTTCATCAGTTATGTAAAGATTTTTTAGACACTTTTTAAATAGAGTAAATATATTATTT
>JAYXIM010008961.1:0-10781 GCA_037575425.1 Anastrepha fraterculus | reverse complement strand
GTTCGATGCGGTACCAGCTGGTGGTAGTAGAGGAAGAGGGCGGCCTCCTCTGCGTTAGAAAGATCAGGTGGAGAAGGACTTGGCAGCACTTGGTGTGTCCAACTTGCGCCGGTTAGCACGAGAAAGAAACGACAACGCCAATTAAGAAGAAGAAGGTTGTTTTTTTTCATGCAAAGCAGGGGACTGAGAAAATTCAGCTTTGGCGTTTACTGGTGAACAGCGTTTCGTAGCCATGACAGATACATGCAAACAATTTCTCACAACTTATACGTATACATGAGCCTGCATTTGTTTTGCTCTTGAAGTTGAGAGCGAACAACTTATTGAAAAAAAAAAAAAAAATGGGAACAAGTACTCTACAATCAAATTGAAAAAATATTCTTAACTAGCTAATACCCAATATACGTTGCTCCGCCTGAATAACTAAAGTGAAAGCAACAAATTTGACAAATTTTAAGCAAAATTATTTTCATTATCTTTTCATGTCAACCCAGTCGATAGACAGCATTTTTGGCTTTCCTCTTTAATGCATAGAAAATCAATTTATACGGAGTATTCAGCTTGGAGTAAACTATAAATTGTGAGTCATAGGAAAGCTAGCGAATGCTGAAGTAGGTGGAGAAATTAAAAAAGCTTAAATTAAATAAATCGCCTAGTTTCGATCTAATCACTAGCGAAATCCTAAAGCAACTCGGTGAAAATGTTATATAAAGGATAACAAAAATTATGAATACCACTTTTAAGTTAAGGGGACAGATACCTGTAAAATTTGCAAAGCAAATTCGAAGCAAAAATAGTACGAAGATTTGCCCCAAAATTCATTTTTGTTTTTTGAAGCATTTTGCTTTTTTTTTAAATTCATATAGAAATTATGACATCAATAAACAAAAAAATGGTTTGGTTTTTGTAATCAGGTCACTGACGCCGATGCTACAATGCCCGCCGATTGAAAAGCTCCGCTGTGACCTTCCTGGAAGAATTGATTGTACATCCGCCATTTTAAATGATTAAAATAAAAAAAAAAGAGGTTGTCTGTAAAGTCGGTTTACTGACGGTAGTTTAACGAGACAACGTCATAAGAAAATACTGATGTAATGGTTGCAATTTCTAAAACAAAATTTTAATTTTATTTGTTTGATAGATATTTTGTATGGATATAGAGGAGTAGGTAAATGGAATCGCAATGGAATAGGTCAAGTTACATTTACACAAATGTGAAAAATGACGAAACATTTATCAAATTCATGAAAGATATCTTCAGTTTCGATTGTGCATCAGACGTTAATAAGACAACAACACTAAGAGGCATCATCATCGATTTGCCTCATTAGACTCATTACACTCGAAACACTCCTTCCATTTCCTACTTTTTCTATCATCGTCCTATTCTCAACAAAGAAATGGTTCATTACCATGCACACAGGAAGAAGGCATATGCAAATACAAGTATGTGAATTTATATACAAATGCGCATATACATACATATACATACATATATATGCTCACTCAAGTAGGACAGAGCCAGATATCGAATGTTGCCGAACGCGGGGGCCGATTGTGCTCTTTGTCGTTCGTTCCGCGCTCTCGCTTGCAGTTCAAGCACATTAGCTTACATTTGCTTGCGTACGGAATAGATTCGTACATTTGATATGTCCATATGATTTGTATGCATCTTTACATATAGATTTATTCTTTTTGAAAATTGCGCGAAATTGTATATGTATATGCATGTTTATATACATATATTAGTATAGGTACAACATATCTTATAAGGTATATGGTAAATATTACCATACATTTTTTCCTTCATATGTGATAAAAAAATTAATAATAATAACATTAAAACAACAGGTATTATTAACAAGCTTGGTTTTATTTTAAATTCTTTACTTGAAGAATAATAATAATCACTAAGAAGGCATACGCAAATACAAATACGTGAATTTATATATGTACATATGCGCATATACATACATATATACGCTCACTTAAGTAGGAGAGAGCAAGATGTCAAACGTTGCCGTTCGTTTGCTTTGTTTGCTTTGTCGTTCGTTCCGCGCTTTCGCTTGCAGTTCATTCAAGGTAACGGCAATGAGCAAGGTAACGACAAATGAGCAAGGTAACGACGAATGAGCAAGGTAACGACGAATGAGCAAGGTAACGACGAATGAGCAAGGTAACGACAAATGAGCAAGGTAACGACATATTTTTCTTGCGTGCAGCAGGCTAAATCGAATTATAAGACGTTATCACATCAAAAAAAAAAAAAGTTATGTTATTTTAATGTATAAATAAACTGTATGGCAATTTTGATTGACGTGTCTTGATTGACGTGTCCAAAGCCTTCGGCAAAGTGTGCAACGGTGGTCTTAAGATTAATGCATTGCTACCAATCCAATATTGCAATCTACTAAAATCATATTTGTCAGATCGCTTTTTTCGAATTAAATAATCCGAAGTCAAAGAAATTAAAGCTGGCGTTCCACAGGGTAGTGTATCGGGGCCTATCTTTTACCAACTTTTACTTGCGATCAGAAATGCACCACAGCCCTCGTTTGCAGACGACATCGTCATTTTGAAGCCTCCTACTCCCACTCTTCACGAAACACCTGGCCCCAGCTCCACATCGGCACGGTTTCCGACGAGTGCATAGCACCACCACTGCACTCACCGCCATAAACGCCTGGATAAACCGCGGGCCGAACCAAACCGCCCCTGCGAGAGGACTGTCCAAGTAGCGTTGGACCTGCAGAAGGCTTTCGACACTGTCAGCCATTTCACGCTACTAGATGATATTCATCAGTCGACACTCCCGCCAGTGCTGAAGAGGTGGTTCGCAAACTATCTGAGCGATCGTCACTCGTCAGTGATTTTTCGAGACCAAATATCAAAGCAGAGGAAGATTCAGCAAGATGTACCGCAGGGTGGTGTCCTTTCATCCTTACTGTTCAACTTCTACATCTCGAAGCTCCCCCATCCACCAGAGGGAGTTTCCCAGGTCTCATACACTGACGACTGCACGATAGCGCGCACACAACCGCAATTGGCACTAAGGCCCAAAATCGCTACAAGGTCCTCAAATCGCTTACCGGCAGCACTTGCGGCAAAGACAAAGAAATGGTGCTATTGACATTTAAGACAATTGGTCGGCTGGTTCTAAACTATGCTGCGCCTGTCTGCCAGAGCCAGACGAAGACGACCGGTGATATACCCCACACTGAGATGCTTCTATTACTGTTAAAACAACAACAACAAAATGGCCATTTTGTCGGTTGGTAAAACGCCGTTCAATTTTTGAAAATTGAAAAACTGCAGCGTCACGTCAACAACATCTCTGAATGGACTAAATGAAATAAAATAGGTACAAAGGTTTCAAAACAAAGTCTTGAGATGTGCTATTAACGCGCTTAGGTACGTACGCAGTAGCGATCTCGATTGTGATCTTGGAATAGAGCCAGTTTTGTGCGGTAGTCAAAAAATATACCACATCGCACATGTAGAGGCTCTCCCACCATGTTAATAGCGAAGCTTCAGCTCTCACCGCTCGGAATGAGTGGAAAGAAAGACTGAAGCGGAAAAAGCCACAGCACCAAACAAAGCCAACGATTTTTTAAGTCCAATCCAACCTTACTTAAAGATTGTTTTTGTACTTTATTTTTTATCAGTATTATTTTTTATATAATTGAAATGTGCGGTGTCAGCACATTTAGTGTATTTCTTCCATGAAAAAGCTCCTTATAAAAAACCATTTACCTTTCGGAGTTGACTTAAAATTGCAAGTCTCTCCATTTGTGGAACAACATCAAGACGCACACCACAAATAGGAAGATTAGCTCGGCCAAACAGGTAACAGAAGTGAACGGGCCAATTATTTATTTTTTTTTGTATTAAATTTTATTAGCCTCGCAAAAATTGGTATGCGAGAATAATTTTTCTTATAAACATAGTTGATAGGTCTTAAGCCAAAATAAGCCAAGCAATTAAGACGAAAAAAAAATATAATCACTTTTTTAATTAGTGTTTTTTTTTTCTTTCTTTTTACTTCAAATAACGACGCATGAAAATGAGTTATTTCTAGTGTTAAAGTGTAAATTTTGTAGAATATCACAAAAAAAAAAAAAACAATAAAAGAAACATAGACAAAGATTTTCATACAAGTATCTACATAATTAACTATTTTAAACAGCATTGAGTCTCTTAATGTGCAACCCGCGGTTTATCTATGGATAAGGCAGCTATTAGCTAGCAGAAAGATAAAAGCGGAGTGGAACGATGCGAGCGTCACCAAATATGCATGTAGAGGTACTTCGCAAGCTGGGGTACTATCACCGCTATTATGGTTACTTGTAAACCAAATGAAATTCTTAAGAAACTTGACGGAGGGGCACCTAAACTAGTGGCTTATGCCGATGACATAGCTATAGTAGTTACGGGAAAGTACCTGGACACCATCAGTAATGTGATGAACAACACTCTCAAAACGATACACCAATGGACATCTCGCGCAGGGCTAGGGATAAACGCCGGAAAAACGGACATGGTACTTTTTACCAGGAAGTACAAAGTTCCGGCGTGGAACCTAACGAAGCTGGGCAATAACGAACTACTTCTCAAAGACTATGCGAGGTACCTCGGAGTAATACTGGACATCAAATTGCTGTGGAAGTACAACGTTGATGAGAAGGTGAAGAAGGCCAGTAATGCATTGTACGCATGTAAAAGAATGCTGGGCGTTACTTGGGGTCTATCACCCTCTCTGATGCATTGGTGCTACACAGCAGTAGTCAGACCAATATTGCTGTATGGAGCCTTAGTATGGTGGACTGCGACAAAAAAAACTGACATACTTAATGCCGCTAGAAAGGATTCAACGCCTCGCTGCTCTGTGCATAACAGGAGCGATGAAGACCACTCCAACGGCGGCGCTGGAGAAGATACTCAGCATGCCACCTATTGACCTCATGGCGGAAAACCTGGCAGCGAAATCCGCGAGGAGGCTAATGGCTGCGGGGGTATTCACCTGCAGAACCTTCGGTCACAGCTCAATAGGAAAGTGGAGCTCAGGTGGCACGGACTACATGACTCCGTACTTTAATTGGGAGAGAAGGTTTCGCACTACAATTGAAGAGGAGGGAAGGCACAAAGGCATGAAGCCTGGCCATAGAACTTTTCACATCTATACAGACGGCTCGAAAACTCCAGACGGAGTGGGAGCGGGTATTTACTGCTCAAAACTAGGAATAAGGCAGCCTATCAAGCTGCCAGACCACAGCAGTATTTTCCAAGCGGAAGTTTTTGCTGTGGGGAAGGCCGCGGAGCTAGCCTACTCTAGAACAAGAAAGAACTCAACAATTAATATATACGTGGATAGTCAAGCAGCAATAAGAGCAATAAGCTCATATTGTATTAAGTCCAAAAATGTTCGACGGAGCAGGGAGGCCATAGAAAGGCTAGCCGGAAACAATAAGCTGCGTATCTACTGGGTACCTGGTCACAAAGGCATTATGGGGAACGAAATAGTAGATGAGATAGCAAAAAGTGCTGTGAGGCTACCATTTGAACAAGAGAACGACAACCAAAACCGCTAAACACAATATACAACGAAATGGATGACCACATGAAAAGGCAAGTGGAAGCTAGGTGGACTAACTTGACCACATGCAAAACATCAAAAGTCTTGTGTAGAACTAACGACAAAAAACTGACTCCATTCGTACTTACGCCTTCGCGAAAGGAATGCAGAACTATCATAGGTATGCTAACAGGCCACAATCTACTGGCTGCATATGCGTACAAGATAGGGATTGCTAACACGGACAAATGCAGGAAATGCAGAGAGGATGTTGGGGAGACTTTAGAACACCTTCTGTGCGCTTGTCCGGCATTACTAAAAACGCGACTAAAATGCCTGGGAGCCCCACTGTTTGAGGGTCTGGAAGACGTCTCTAAAGCGGAGCTCCCAGCCCTACTTAGATTCGCTAAAAGCGCTGACATCCTACATGATGTCTACTTCAGGTATTCATAGAGGTCGGTCTCCATCTGGTATCGCTAGGGACCAAACGGTCTATGCGCGGCTTATTGCCAACCAGGCTAACCTAACCTAACCTACATAACTAATTTTTGAGCTCTGTGGATCTCAGAATAACACTTTTCCCTCATAGAAAATAGCTAAATGTACTTTCAATATTTGTTTTTTAGTATTCAGCAGCCAACAATCAAAAAAAGAAAAATTAGAAGTATGAAAGACTTTCCATCACAGCCCGTTGCTTTACAGAGCAAACAGCAAATTATCTATGTGCCATCAGTTGCCAGAGCCAGGAGAAAATTAGCATCCCCTTAAAGTTAGTCGAAAACTATAATAACTATTTTTAATTCAATATTTAGCTTTCGTAATAAACAAGAAATATTCTTCATAGAAATTTATTCATTATTCTATTATCAGTGGAAATTTACTTTGTAAAATTTGCCTAAATTCACTTTCTTTGTGAATTTATTTTTAAATATTCTACAGGCTTTATTTGATAGAAGCCACTATTTTACACATTTTATAGAGTTAAGCCACACCATCAGCCCCGACTGGCTCTCAGGTATCTTCATTCGAAATTTTCACATTTCAGTAAACACACACACACACGCTCGTACATATTCATCTACTTTGAAAGCACATATCCTCTTGGATCAGCAGCAATGGCCTGCTTGACTGCCTTCCAAAGATTTGTCGGGTGTGTTTACTCAAAACCACTTAAAATGTAACTAGAGAGTAAAATTACAGTTAGCATATTTTTCATTTGACCTCTCTTGTGCTTGCTAAAGAATTGGTGCTCATCGGGGTGTAGTATGTATACAAAAGATATATGCATATGTGTGTGTATGTGTTCATGTGCGTAAATGCAGATCTAAATATATGTTGTATACAACATTTGCGTACTTTTTAAATATTTATGGAGTATCACATTCATGTTGCACGCCACTTCGGTGCTAACTATTGCCACTTTAGGGAATGTAAAGAAATATGAGCAAACAAGCATCGAATAGCGCAAATATTTATTTAAGCTGAGCGTAATTTAAAATATCTACAATACAAGCGTGAGCGTGCGAAGTGTGCACAGTTGGCCATTGACAGTTATTGATGGGATTTTAGAAAACGTAAGCAAGCGCTTCGAAACTTTAGCTGAAAAAAATTTAACAAATTTTTTGATATTATGGTCATACTCGATACAATCATAAATGTGCAGTTATCTTAACAAATTGCTAACAAAAACATATGTTCCATCTCATAAAAGTAAAAGGATAGTTGATATGGCCTATAGGATAAATGGCTGCCCTTGCGAGGGGCCCACTTGTACACATATTCAAAATGCATCCATTGTGATACCATGTAGCGGAAAGGACAAGGGAAGGAACCAGACAGGTGGAAAAAAAGAAAGAAGGGACTCTGGATTGAAGGATGACGACCAACAGTGGCGATTAACGTTCGTATTAACGCTTCCAGCTACTGATAAATTTCACCAGATGTGTGATATTTAAATCCGCAATTTCCGCAAGTGCACCGGAAAAATGAGAGTTCAGATGTCTAAACCTTTGCCCGCCGAGAACAGGGCAGCTGAGAAGAAGGTGCTGAGATGATTTCACCTCATCCTCGAAACAGCATTCCCACGCTTCGCCGCATAGATACCTCGAACAATGTACGGTAAGGGTATCTACAAAATTCGAGAGCTGAGGCTTTAGAGGTTCCTTCGAGCGCCGCCAAACTATCCGTAGTCAGAAGGACCTCGCGACTTTGCACGTTTCGCACTAATCCAGCGCTCACTGAATTGACTCGAGGCCCATCTTTCTAGGAGTAGATATGAACATCCTTTATAGTAATTACAGAAGGAAGTAATCAATCCACTGCTTCCTGAATTCCGGCTGCTTCTGCTTTTATATCGCCTATAAAATTTAAAGTTAGGTTAACGAATAGATTTTTTGGTGAACAAAAAGCGAATTTTTACTCCTGCTTTAAAGTGGTTTCGTAACTAGCCATTTTATCTTACCCAGGAAGTTGAGAATACAAAAAAGTTCACTCTAGTATGGACTTTAGGCCACAGAAACATCAAGGATAACGAGAAGGCAGATGAGTTTGCCGAGCTAAATAGTATCCCCCTTTACTACGGCTGAAGAAATTCCCTTTTGTCGGATCAAGACGGAACCAAAGTCTCACTATTACATCCATGCAAGTAGACGACGGAAGGGCCTATCAAACATGTTTCATGTACAGAAAGACACGACCTGACCATTATGTACCAATGACCAAACAACTGTCGCGGGGGGACCAAGATTAACCATAGTTCTCACAGTACAATGCAAGGCAAGGAAGCACGCGGCGAGGCTAAACTTATCACTTACATGTCGCAGTTGTAGAAATAGTGAGGGGAAGAAAATTTCAGTTCACCATCTTTGTCCGGGTTTGTTAAGAAGAAGATTACGAGCTTTTATTTATATTAAATCATTAGTCCGAAGATTTTTTGAGGTACAAATGTGAAATTCAATGACTAAGAAACAGAAAAGTGGCATCAAATGTTACTGCCAATCAGAATTTTCGCTAAGTGTACTTAGTTATGAGGTAGAGATTAAATGCTTTGACTTAGCAAATTATGCATAAAAACATTTCTTATAGTTGTTTAGTTGAAGAAAAAGTTAGTTGAAGTAGATTCAATGGCACGTCGCTGTTGAGATCTGATTGAAGATTGCATGTATCAGACAGTCTCAACGTAGTTTGGAAAATTTTTAGGTAGTCTGCCCAAAGAAAAAACGCAGAGATATGGAAAAGTTACGATATGTAATTAATAAAATTTACAAACTTTTACTTAACAACTTTAATGAAATTTGAGGCTTGCAATTTAGGTATCTTCTTCTTTTCCTAGACACAACGAAGTGACTATAGAAAATAGCGCTCTTGTGGAGACTCGACTCCGAAAACAATACATGCAGTTTCCTAATCATGGAAAACAGCCACTCAAACAACAAAAACAATAACAAAATTAAATGGCACCTTAAATTTAGGAATAGTTAATTGGTAGGGTTAGTAAAATTCACTTTTAGAATTGGAGGTTTATTTTTGCATCTTAAGTTTCTTTGCTTTTTCTGCAAAAATGTATTTTCAATATAAAAGTAAACACTGGCTTACAAAACCTGGGGAAAATATTTATCTTAAAGCGTATTTTAATTTAACTCTGTTAAGTACAACGCTTAAACAGGCTATATGTAAATTAGTTGAGTAAACTTGTATTTGAAATGAGATTTGCTTCATCTGCGGCATCTTAGATAAAAGATAAGAAGACTTAAGGGACCCTTGGTGGTCTAGAGCTCGGAAATTTAGGGTATTTTCAGAAATTTTTTTACAATAAAAAAATGAAAAACGATACTTACATTTTTTATACGTTTTATTTAACATTTTTTACATACAAAAATGAAATTTTTTTTTTAATTTAATAATTTAAAAAATTGCGTTGATGCTGACCCTCCCGAAAAATTGGACCTGAACGGTGTTGTCCATTTTGGCTCTTCTATTTATCTTAAACACAAAAACCAAAAAAATTATTAAACACTATGACTGTAGCTATGCCCCGTACTAGAATAAAAAAAAAAGCAAAAAAAAAAAAAAAAAATTGATAAAATGGCGCGGTTTTAAAAAAATACGAAATAATTGAAATAATAATATAATTCTAGTACGGGCAATAGCCATTGATGTTGTGAACAACCTATTGAAATTTTACGATTCGGTTGAATAGTTTTTGTCGAAAAAAGTCGTTCCGAGATAAATGAGTTTAAAGTTTTGAGAGTGGATATTTTCCATTGCTGCCACCGCGTGACGTATCTGACTCTGGAAATATCCTTCCAATAATTTAACAGTATATTCTTAAAAGCTATACTTTTGAACTATCAAAAAAAAAAAAACAATAATTTTTTGAAAATTCTAGACCACCAGGACCTCTTAAAGTTGCAGGCTCTACTAAGATGACATAACTTATTTAACTTTTTTTTTAATTTTCCTAGCTCAGGTCAGGTTATATGGTTGCCAATGAACGAAAATATTACAACAACAAAAAAAAAACACTCACATTAAATTTTGAAAATGTATATTTATTGAAGCAATTAAATCATTAGTGCACAATGCGACTATAAGAAATGAGTTTCTGAGTACTAAAATTAAAAAAAGATAAAAGTTAACTCTTCTTTGCCCTGTGATTTTTATAACTTCTGGTACCTTTCTGACCAAAACGCCTCCTCTTCACTTCATAGCGAGTTTATATTAGCTTCATAATTAATTTTAGATTTTCTATACTCCAAGCTATTTTGTTTTTTAATCAAATTTCATTATTTTAGTTATTGAAAAACAAATTTGGATGCTTAATTTTGCGCCACCTTGTACCATTTACAATATATATATACTATATATAATTGGCGCGTACACCCTTTTTGGGTGTTTGTCCAAGCTCCTCCTCCTATTTCTGGTGTGCGTCTTGATGTTGTTCCACAAATGGAGGGACCTACAGTTTCAAGCCGACTCCGAACGGCAGATATTTTTATGAGGAGCTTTTTCATGGCAGAAATACACTCGGAGGTTTGCCAGTGCCTACCGAGAGGCGACCGCTATTAGAAAAATATTTTTCTTAATTTTGGTGATTCACCGAGATTCGAACCAACGACGTCTCTGTGAATTCCGAATGGTAATCACGCACCAACCCATTCGGCTACGGCGGCCGACCATTTACAATAGCTCTAACAAAAATATCTTTTAC
>JAYXIM010008960.1:0-10824 GCA_037575425.1 Anastrepha fraterculus | reverse complement strand
GCCTTGTTAAACTCGGCACACGCACGCCACAAATAGGAGGACGGCTGGGCCAAATACTTAACCGAAATGTTGGTTGGTTGGCCAGAGTGGTGATTCATCCAGAATCCAACTAGCGCTTCCGCACCATTTTGTTGCCACATCCTCGTTACCAACTTGTTTAACAGTTGTTTACAGCAAGACTATATCCAGTCTGTGCGGTTTAGGAACCTTATTAGGTTGTTGACGTCTAAGCCAGACAGTTGCTCGAGACTCTCGATCACCGGTTTGCCCAGGGTTAACATTCTGTTCTTCCATAAGGCAGGGCATTCACAGAGGAAATGGAAGATTACGTCCTTTTTCTCCGGTTTTTTACAGTATATGTTGTGAGGGATGCCCATTTTGGCGGCTTGTTCTCCGATAGACCAGAAGCCAGTTATGACTGCCGTTAGTCTACAGGCGTCCCGTCGTTTCATGTTTATCAATGTCGACGATTGCTTGAGGTTATAGATGGGCCATAACGACCGAAGAATACGCGCCAATTATTTATTTTTCTATTAAATTTTTCATACAAATTAATAACTACAAGTAGTTGGATAGCCTTTACGTTGCAAAACTTGTGCTGGAAACACCCAACTTAATTATTTTTATTATTATAATTGTAAAATTTCAGCTGAAGGAAGAAGAGGTATGAAAAAAAAATATCATCACAAATGCATGAAAAATTTGGTCTGTTTTCTCAGGGCAAACTTTACTTAGATTTTTTTAAAACTATATACTTCTGGGGTAAACCAAAATCGTGCATTTCACTTAATCACACATATCGCTTTAAAACTGTTTCATTAGATTTTTGAAATTCCAAAAATTTATTTTTTACCACCAAAGTACCACTGGGTGCCGTAAGTTACATTTTCAAAGAAGTATGAGACAATTTTTCGGGCAGTTACTACTTTTGGATGGGTCTCATGTTATTATTATTTCTTTAAATAGCATAAATTTGCTTGTGTTCATTCATCGCTTACTGGCCATCTGATGAAAATGTGTTGAAAATGATTTATCTACCAGAAACCGCCTGGAATGTGGCTAACATTCGAGCAAGCACTTTGCGAATAAAGTTTTCCACGCTTATTTACTTGCCTAACTTAACTTATGTTAATCTTCATGTTTAACATCTGTGGCTGTCCCTAATTAGGGCGTTAGATGTACATATGTACATGCATGGGTATACTGTCAAAGTTTATGGGCTTCTTCGGGAACCACTGTTACTGCACCACTTTTGAGCTGAAGTACGAGCAATAAAAGTTTTCAAGAATTTGTTGGTGCACAAGAAGCGTTTCATGGCATTTTCTAGTCAATTAAAGTATATATTTATACATACACTCGGTAGAAAAAGTCTGCGTGCATGGCAACAATAAAATTAAGTTGTAAAAAAACACCTTTATTCGAGTTTTATAAAATGCAATACATTTTATTTTCATGGATTGTTATTCAGTCAACATTTTTATCAAAATTAAAGAAGTTTAACTCTTCACGATAGGGTACAGACAAAACGGAACATGCAACATGGCAAGAAAATATATTAGAGAAAGTCTGCGTACAAGAAACATAAAATTATCAAGAGCATTTTACTTTTTCTTAACACAATTGACTCTAGAGGTCTAAGTGAGATCTTTTTACAAATCAGCCAGCCCTACCTAACCTAACCTACAGAAAAATTACTCGTAATAACTAGTTGGATAGCCTTTACGTTGCAAAACTTCTGCTGAACGTTTTGGCATTGACACGACATGTTTGGCAGTTTCTGTTCAAGTGATTTGACTCCATCCCCTCGCAGAATCTTATTGCATTGAAGTATTCTCCGTGGGAATTGTGGCGATGCTCCAAGACCTTTGGGAACAGTATAAAGCACCCGAAACTTTACAATTCCAGCAATGTATGTATGCTTTGGATCATTATTCTGCGGAAGTAGTAGTAATTTACTAAATTCAATTCTGCGGCGCTCTGCCTCTAATTAGACGCCAAAAATGTTAGGATAAACATATAACATTCGATTCAATAAATTCCATACGGCCAACATCTTTGTTAGCCATGAATATCTATATCATTGCACCACCACCGTTATGCTTCACCATAGGCATCGAGCTATTTCTATCGGGTGCCGTGCCTTTCTTTCGCCATAGTTCCGGCCTTTAGTTCCGAAAATACAAAAATTATTCTCATCTGTGAAAATTACCTTTTACCGAGGAACTAACGAGGCTTCTTTCATATGATTTTCGCAAAAGCAATGCACTTTTGTCTATTAACAAGAGATATGTATGTGCGATATGATCATGTAAGCCGTTCTTTTTCAAAATTTTCCGAACGGTATCTGCACAAGATTGAGATATTATAAGTCTGTCCTAAATTTTTAGCAACCTGGGATGCGGCAAAATTTGGATTTTGTTGAGGAGGGCCGTCCTGAATGCGTTCGGGAGACAAACACACTTGTGAATTGAAAGGTTTTTACTACCCTTTGAATAGAAGAATAGTCTGGCCAATTTCTCTATATTTTTTTTCTTATTGGAAAAGTTTGACAATAATTTCTCTTTCAGCCGAGCTTATTTTTTTCACTTTCGGTGGCATTGTTTATCTTCACAGTAAAAACAGATTTATTGATTCGAATCTTTTTTAAAAATATTACTTTTTAAGCGCTAATAAAATAACTTTTTTTTTTGCAATAACTTCATTCAACTATAACTAGGAACTTCTTTTACTATTTATATGAGTACTTTTTCTGTGCTCCCAATTAATTCAGTGATATAAAGAATGGACACGAAAAAAACTTACGTAAAATTAACTTAAAAAAAAAAAAAAGTACATTCATTGTAGTAGTCACTAAAAGCAAGTAAATGGTCACTTCTCGCACAAAGCCAAAGCAAAAACTTTAAATCGTCGGAAAAGTACTGTAACTTTTGTGTTAAAATTGTGTAATACAACCGGTGGAGCGAAGGTCTGGAAGTGGAAGAAATGAAGGATTTATGCCGCCGTCAAAAGCCAAAGAAATGTTGTCATTAGCTGACCTTTCACTTCGAGGTGGTCCATATGTCGAATGGCTACACCCAAAATGTGCGCAAAAGTGAAGACTTGTGATCATATCAAAAGATTGTAGCACCCAATCGAAATGATAAACAAAATGAGAGTGCTAAAACACGTGCGCGAAAATTATACAGTCAAGACAACCATAAATATAGCTGGCTGTGTGGTTATGGACGATGACACTCACGCCAAAGCGGACGTAAGCAGATTCAGGGCTCCGAGTTTTATACTGCAACAAAGAGAGGAGGAGTTCCAGCTGCCTTTGAGCTAAAAATGTTGGACAAGTTCCCTCAAAAATATTTGGTTTGGTAAGCCATCTGCCAGTGTAGTAAGAAAAGCAAAAGGTTCATTAGCACGGGCACTATAAATCAAGAAATATGAAGGAGTGTTTACAAAAACGTTTGCTGCCATTTATAAAACATCATAAGGGATCAGTTCTGTACTGGCCCAATTTAGTATCGTGTCATTATAGCCGTAGTGCTATGAACTGATATGAAATGATCAAGGGCTAAATATTAGTCAAAAGTAGCACAACCAACAACCCACCGAACTGTCCACAATTAGACTGACCAATATTTTTCGTACTCATTCTTTATGTATATTTATCCATAAATAAAGTGTAGGCAGATCTACAACATTTGAAACCCAATCAAATTACATACACAGCAGATTAACAGTAAATCTTGGCATAAGATTGCATGGCAAAAATGTGCGTAGGAAATGTGTTTTCCAGCGTTTGAAATTGAGTCTTGGGAGTGTACGCAGATTTTTTCTGCCGCGTGTATATAAATACATACATGAACGGAGGAAAAATGTTTGATGTTTTTGCACTGTTTTGACCAGTTTCGTTTAGCATTTCGTTTATTTTAATACAAAATGTAAATTTTTGTCGGTAAAGTTTTTTTTGTTTTTTCTTTTCTTTATGGGTCGTCTTTGTTATTTTATTTATGTTAATCAAATGCTAAGTTGATTTATGATAACCTCGTTATTTGTAAGTAAATATTTTACACTAACATCGCATTCACACACATGCATACAGGCATACCACACGACTTAGAGATGCGCATAATGCAGCTGACGAATTGGAAGTAAACAATTTGAGGAGAATTTCGTATGCGAATTGAATTTGAAGTGCTCCGCAAAGAAATTGTCGGCTCATATTATTTGTTTTCGTTTATTATCGTTTTTTGTATGCATTAACCGAGGAAAAATTGAACAAAATAAATATAAAAAACGTTTTTAGTCGTATTTGCAACGCTTGTGGAATTTTAAAAAGCCACACAACGCCACTTTTTCGGGTGGCAAGCCAGAGAAGTGGGGGGAAGAGTAATAGTATATTCACGAATGTTGACGAAAATGACAAAGCGTATGTGAGACGTAATTAAGTTTGGCTTTGCTATAAAATGATTGCTTGGCTGTAGTCACCTAAAAGTGAATTAAAGTATTGAATTATTAAATATGCACTTAAGCGGAAATTAACTTAAATGTGTGCTAATTAGCTTTCTGAATAAACAGTTATACAAATCGTAGACCGCTGTAGGCAAGCTATCGATTTGTATGACAATCGTATGATTTTCAGGCAGTTTAAAACTCATGATTCAATAATAAAAAAAAAGTGGAGTTAAAATGGGGTAGGGGCAATACGTTTGCAAAGTTTACGCGAAGAAATTAATTAGAAAACTAAGTCATTATCAAGATAAACTCATTTACCCAAAAGTGGCCGTGGCGTGGCATTGGTGATACACGGCAGTAGTTAGACCGATATTAATGTATGGGACTTAGTATAGTGGGCTGCGACAAGAAAACTGACATACTTAATGCCACCGGAAAGGATTATGCGACCCGCTGCTCTGTTCATAAGAGGAGCGATGAAAGCATTCCAACGGGGGCGCTGGAAATGATTCAGCATGCCACCTATTGACCTTATGGCGGAAAACCTGGAAGCGAAATCCGCGAGGAGGTTAGTGCTGTTGGAGTATTCACCTGTAGAACCTTCGGACACAGCTCAATAGGAAAGTGGAGCTCAGGTTGCACAGACTACATGACTCCGTACTTTAAGTGGGAGAGAAGGTTTCGTGCTACAATGAAGAGGAGGGATGGCACAGAGACATGAAGCCTGGCCGTGGGACTTTTCACATCTACACAGAGGGCTCTAAAACTTTGGACGGAGTGGGAGCGGGCATTTACTGCTCAAAACTAGGGATTATGAAACTTATCAAGTTGCCAGACCAGAGCAGTATTTTGCAAGCGGAAGTTTTTGCTGTGGGGAAAGCCGCGGAGCTATCCTACACAAAAAACAAGAAAGAACTCTACAATTAATACTCGTATTACGTGGACAGTCAAGCAGCAATAAAAGCAATAAACGCATATTGTATTACGTCGAAAAATGTTCAACGGAGCAGGGAGGCCATAGAAAAGCTAGCCGCAAACAGTTAGGCTGCATGTCTACTGGGTACCTGGTCACAAAGGCATTATGGGGAACGAAATAGTAGATGAGATAGCAACTGCCTCTTGAACAAGAGAACGACATACCAAAACCGCTAAATACAATATACAATGAAATGGACGACTGTGTAGAATTTACGACAAAAAAACTGACTCAATTCGTACTTACGCTCTCGCGAAAGGACTGCAGAACTATCATAGGTATGCTAACAGGTCATAATCAATTGGCTGCACTTGCGTACAAAATAGGGTTTGCTAACACGGACAAATGCAGGAAATGCAGAGAGGATGTTGAGGAAACTTTATAACGCCTTTTGTGCGTCTGTCCGGCATTATTAAAAACGCGTTTAAAATGCCTGGGAGCTCCATTGTTTGAGGGTCTGGAGGAAGTCTCAAAAGCGGATCTCCCCGCTCTGCTTAGATAAGATAAGAGTTTATTAAGTAGAAAAACGTTACAATATGTATGTTATCGCACAATTTACAGAATATGATATAAATCTTAATTCTACATCATTATATTTATATATTTATGACAGGTTTGGTTTTTTAAACGATTTTTTCTTTTTTTCGAAGGAAAAAACTACTATGAAAAACCTCCGCTTTACATCTTACAAGCTAGGGTTAATCTATACGCATTTAAGTACCACGGCCTAATTGAACATTAATAAAGTTCAGTTATTAGCAGATTGTCCGAAAAACTGGAACGAATTTTGAATCTTTTGGTCAAATTTTGTATTTCATCTGACAAAATCTTAGTTTTTGATTCATCATGAAGCTTTCTGGTGGAGAAATGCCATGGGAGTCGTAGCATCATTTTGAGTACCTTATTTTGGCAGATTTGCAGTTTCTTAACATGTGACTTTGCGATATTACTCCAGGCTGGACAGGCATATAATATTATTAGCTGAAATATAGACTTATAAATTATTAGTTTATTTTCATCACTTAAGCTTAGATTCTCCAAAAGCGTTGACATCCTACAGGATGACTACTTTCAGTATTCATAGAGGTCGGTCTCCATCTGGTATTGCTAGGGACCAAAAGGTCTATGCGTGGCTTATTGCCAACCAGGCTAACCTAACCTAACCTACGTCGCATCTTTTTATTGGGCTCATAATTTTTATAAACTTTGCTAATTTTGCATAATTTATTACAGAGACATAACGTTTTCTGATTTATTTGAAATTTCACGTTATACAGGAGATGGGCGTGGTTATTGACCGATTTTTGTGCGAATCAAGCTTTGATATAGAGCAATTAATTGCATTAAGAGGTTCCTTCGGTGGTCTAGATCTCAAAAATTTAGGGTATTTTCAGGATTTTCTTTTTTACTATAGAAAAACGTGAAAAACGATATTTTAGGCTTTTTATTCAACTTTTTTTACATACAAAAATGAAAACAAAAATATGTTTTGTTTTTATTTTAATAATTTTAAAAGTGGCGCGGAAGTCGACCCTCCCGAAAATTGAAAGAAAACATAGTTTTTCTTTTTTTTAATTTTAATAATTTAAAAAATGGCGCTGAAGTTGATTGACTCTCCCGAAAATTTGGACCTGTACGGTGTTGTCCATTTTGTCTCTTTTATATCTCTGAAACACAAAAACCAAGCAAAATGTTTAGTCAGTATAGCTGTAGCTATGCCCCGTACTAGAATAAAAAAAAAATTAACAAAATGGCGCGGTTTTGAATTTGACACTCCAAAAATCGGGGGTTTTCAGTTTTTTAATAAAAAAAAAAAAATACGAAATAATTGAAATGATAATATGATTCTAGTACGGGCGATAGCCATTGATGTTGTGAACAACATATCAAAATTTCAGACGATTCGGTTGAATAGTTTTATTTTTTTTTGACAACACCAGGCCGAAAAAAGTCGTTTTGAGATAATTGAGTTTGAAGTTTTGGGAGTGGATATTTTCCATTGATGCCGCTGTGTGACGAATCTGACTCTACCTGCTAAAACGGCTGTAGAATCGAAAATACTGGGAATATCCTTCCAAAAATTTGACAGTATACTCTTAAAAATCTATACTTTTAAAATATCGAAAAAACCAAAAATCAATTTTTTGAAAATTTTAGACCACCGCGACCCCTTAAATTCTATTGAATATATTAAGTCTAGCTCGAGTTATCATGAGCATGAATGGACGGTCGGACGGACAAACATAGGAAAATCTACTCCTCTCTTTATTCTGAACATTTTGTTATGCACTGTAAGGACTCGTTTTATGCGGATTATTTTTATTTTTTTGAAGTTGTGCGATTTGTATTTCATAAAAAAATTTCTTGAAAAAATCATCGCAAATTTTAGTTACTGATTGTCAAAAAAGAAAGATCTACACAGAACGAGAATAAAGTTTGTGAAAAATAGGGTAGCATAGTCTATAGTAGCCGGACAGTAGCATAGAAGATGCTCCATTTTCAACATATGTATGTAAGGTATTCGAAGGTACCCCGCAGGATACTAACCACCTATTCACATCACCCTTAAACCCACTCACCTAACAACTTTCTCCCTTTGAACACTTCTCGTCGAATTGTACATTTCCTGCGCCTACCGTTAGATGTGATACATATATGTATGTACTCGTATACGATGACGACCGGTGACTTTGCCGTAGTGACAGGGCTTGATTCACTGCTACAAAAACAATATAATACCCTTTGGCACAAATGCATGGGTAAAAAAAATCGTATATAACTGTCAATTATTTTGATTGATGTTAGAGGAAAGAAAAAATTAATGCGATTAATAAATTAAATACGCTAACTAGGTAAGAGAGTTCGTTTTCTTCATTGTTCACCTCCCAATGCGAAATGAGTAGTGCTTCATTTACTATTACAGCTTTTGAATCTTAATTCCTTCATTAAAGATAAAATTATTTCACCTTAGTATGCAAATTTATTAAAGTGAACGCCACCACATTCGGATTAATAGTATGCGTTGTAACAAATTTCGTTCCTAATTAGCATTATTTTGACGTTGCTTGAAGTCAATGCAGTATACATACATATCCCCGTACGTGTTCATACATACATATAAACATATATACATATATATAAATGCATCTGCATTTTTAAAGAGTGGAACTGGATTTTATAATTGAATTTAATTAATATGTAAAATATGTGGGTGAGTATATTTGAATGTAGTTAACTGATAAATTTTAAATTTCGAAAAATAAAACATTCAAAAGCCAGATTATTTGCATAACTTTGACTTAATGACGGATGGTTTGTGGTAATTTCTGAGGCATGAAAATGCGATACTTTCTAGTAAAGGCCTAAAGGGCTTTTATGCTCAAAGACGTTAAAAATATTTTAAAAATTGCTTATCTCTGAATTTCTGAATATAACAAACTACAGTCATTGAGCGTTGAATGGCTTAAAAACCAATTGGAAGTTAAACCGGGTTTTTACCGAAAATTTATCTTTACTAATGCAACTCTCTTTGATGCGATTGAACAAGAAAAGTGTCCATATTTGGAGCGGGAGCAATCTGCACGAGACCAAGGATGGTAAATGAGCAGGCTTCGCCTTAAGCTATGGTGAAAAATGGAATTGAACGAGTAACTTCAAGTATGATAGATTTACAAGGTTTGCTATTGGGCTATGGTGAAAAAGAAAATTATCAGACGAACTTCGGCGGCAAGTCACTTGGGAGATTCAGCACGATCATTTCATATGCTTTCAAGCACTCGTCCAATCAGTCGTTGTTCAGACGGCAACGAAGCAACATGAGCGAAGACTGTGTTAATTTTTTTCATATATCACTAACACAATCTCAATTTCTTCGTGAACAAACCGCTGATTAATTGATTCCTTCAAATTCGCTGAGAGCCGGTTAGCAGTCTAATATTGGTCATTCCTTCTGAATTTTTCTCATCATGGAATATATTTTACATTAACGACAGGCAGCGCCGGCCGGGTACTTGCTAGTGCCATATCGGTACAAAAATATGTATGTATCGCAAATAAATGGCCACATACATCCTTTGTTAAGTGATTTCTCGCCTTTTCCATTTAAGCTTTTTCTCCAATTTCTGCTGTGGCTTTTGATGTTGCCCTACAAATGGAGGGCCCTGCAGTTTGATACTACCTCAGCAGGACAAGAAGGTTTTTCAGATAGAAATGCCCAAGGCAGAAATACACTTGGAGGTTTGCTACTGCCAGCGGCCACTATTGAGGTGATACCGCTTGCGCATAGCGAGTTTAGAATCCAGGACCTACCAAATGATAGTCATGCACAGAAGTCGTACATTTGCGATTTTTTCGTGCAGAGCCATTATTTTTACAGTGTTTTTGAAGCGAAAAGAAAACGGTTTAGCTGCATCTTACATATCTCTATTGAATTGAACTTCAGTCCAATAAGGGAGTCCCGCAGAAATCGAAGTAAATCATCGCCTGAAAAGTAAAGGGCGCGTAAATTTCAGACGCGCTCTCCCAGTTTCTCTGATGTGTCATTAGAAATGTGCGAGATGGTGTGGAACTGTTACGATGGAATATACGCCCTCTTTAATGATCAATTCTGACGAATTCCTTCAGTACGACTTCCTTCTACGAAGGTCGTTTGAAAAGTCCGTGTAAAAATAAAAACTACTTAATTGTTTAGGGTAAACCTTTTTATTTTTCGATATAGTCCTCTTCAAACGAATTTTTTTTTTTTTCGGAATGATTCAGAGCTATGTGGTGATGAGTGTTTAGTTGTTTAGTAATTTTATAATTAGTCAACAAATCCTAGTCAGCGCATTGTCTCTATACATCTTAAACATCTCACCACGTTTGTAGTGCGCGCTGCACATATCCCAATTTTTAAGTACAAAAGTAAAATATTTCGAAAAAGTTGAAAACTTTGAATTCAAATCATAATAACTTTTAAGGGGTTACACTACTTTACACAAAAAATACAAAAGAGACTCAGATCTTCCAATTCCAATGAAGAAGCGCTGAGTCGAAAATCCAAAAAGGTAATGATACAAATTTCTAGTATCTAGAGCAATCATACCAAGTGATATATTAAATTGAAGGTAATAAATCAATATTTAGTTTGTTATTCTCAGTAATTTTTGACTAAGAAACCAACAGATGATATCACAAAGTTGGGTTCTATGTTGGCTTTATAACTTTACTTTGTAACTTTTCTCGAACAATTTTTATATTTATTAAAGGATTTTTTCATTTACCTTAAAGTTTTTTATATATATTTTACGTCTAAGAAATGGGTAAAAAAGAATGTTTTGAATAGCGTTTCCTTATATATTTCCTGCATTTTTTTTTATATATTTCCTGTTTTTATTATTGAAAAAAAAAATTAATTTTTGTTAGTA
>JAYXIM010008959.1:0-10872 GCA_037575425.1 Anastrepha fraterculus | reverse complement strand
ATCATCCCCTGTGTAGCCAGCTCATCAGCCGCTGTGACCGGCATACAAAAAATCGATAAATCTCTTGAGCGGCAATGTAAGTTTAACTCTAAATAAAGGGTGATTTTTTAAGAGCTATAGGAAAGTTTTTCAAAAAAACACACGTTAAATTCAGAAAAATGCATGCAATTTTTATTTTAAACGATAGAACAGTCTATATAATTGAATGTTTGAAGATTATTTCATGCAAATGTTGACCGCGACTACGCTTCAAATGGTCCACCCGCTTAGTCCAATTTTGGCATACTCTTTCCAATGTTTCGGCCGGTATCTCACATATAAATGCTTTAATGTTGTCTTCCAATGCGTTAATTGAAGCAGGCTTGCATGAATAGACATGAGCTTTAACATAGCCCCACAAAAAATAGTCTAAAGGCGTTATATCGCACGCTCTGGGTGGGTGGCCAATTGACAGGTCCCGAACGTGAAACCGACCATCTTGCTGAAACCACATGTCATGCAAGTCAAGCTCATGCATTATGGGCAAAAAAAAGTTGGATATCATTTCACGGTAGCGCTCACCATTCAGAGTTACGTTACTAGCTCTTGCAATTCTTCTCGCTGATCTTCACTCCAAAATCGACCATTCTGCTTATTTACGTGCCCATTGATCCAAAAATGAGCTTCGTCGCTGAACATAATTTTTCGATAAAAAAGTGGATCTTAAACTTTCTTAACAGAATTCGCATTTTTATAATAAAATTCAATGATTTGCAAGCCTTGTTCGTTTGTAAGACGATTCATGGTTAAATAATAGACCAAACTGAAGATGTTTGACAGTGAAACAAAACACGAAACGTGCGTCAGCTGTTTAAACCAACTGTTTAAAAAGATAATAGCTAAAAAATCTCCCGTTATTTTGAAAAAATGATCTGATCTAGAAAGCCTCTACACAAATCCGTAGTCTACAATCCAAAATTAAGCCAGCCTGTTTCGGCTTCACATAAGGGTACTTTACATTATAAGCGAAAAGAATTGTTCACCGTAAATTAAAAATTGCTGGTGAAATTGTTACGGTCGTGCGGCATTCAAAAAAAAAAACCTGGATTCGTCGTAGAAAATCTTGGAAACAATCATTTTCATGTTTATTACTTTGAAAAGAAAAAAATAATAATGTAAATAATAATAATTATAGTAATAAAGCAGTAATAATTTATGCAGATATTCGCTGGATCAATAGGAAACCTTTTTGTCGAAGGGCGAGTGCAGTCACGCACCACTACAGTGGCCTAACCTTTAAACTATCTCTTAACCTTAATTGTGTGCTAAAATGGGATTGCACTTTATTCAGGGGTTGCATTAAAAATATCCCGAAATCCCGGTATAACGATTACCGCTAATATTGGCATCAAGAGAATTACATATAATTTTTTATTGCCTGTCTACTTGAAACTTACGTCCGTTTGAAAGTAATTGAAAGGGAAGCATGAGGGAGACATGTGTATTTTTCAGACATTTGCTACGTTTTTTCAGAGTGTGAAGATTATTTTTGTTTTTACTATATGCGAAAATAGATGTGCCGTGCACAGTTTTGTTCGTCACATAAGTATTTCCGTTTTTGGTGCTTAACGGCAAATGAATTTCCAACCAATTTCAATGAAAGCCGACATTCTCTTAATTTTTTGCTTAAAGAAGACTTAAGAGATTACGAAAGGTAATACTAAGCCCAACAGTGAATGAGATAATAAATAACTCATGCACCAGCTAATTTCTATACCTACAGGTTAATATACATGAATGAGTGTACATATGAACATATAATATATATGTACATACTAATTCACACATGAACGTGCACTATCATAGCTTATTGCTGTGCCTACGAGTATTTTGTCCAACAAGCATATGTAATCATATCGGGTGCTTTTATAAGAGCGTGATAACTTAAAATGATAATAAAAAGCAAAAATATTTTTGGAATGAATTTTTATTTTAATCTGGTAAATAATTTAATGGGACTAATTTTTTGAATGTGATATCGGGTACATGTCCGCCGCAACTACGAGTTATATGGTCCACTCGATCGGTTCAATTTTTGAGTACTTTTCCAATAAATTTGGCCGTGTGTCATCAATGGGGGCTTGAATATTGCAATAAATCGATTGTTAAGCGCGTTGTATGGGAATTTACGCCATCTTGTTGGAACCAAATTTGATTAATGTTTAGCTGAATGTTTGCTTGGAAACAAAAATTCATTCTTTATGGTTCGATAGCGCTCGCCATTTCGAGATGCATCCTCATTTGGAGAGAAATAAGGCCGTATGATGTCGTCATTGCACTATGAACTTCATGAAGAGATTCTTTTTTTTCAGAGTTCATGTCCACTTGGAAGCATTGTTCTGGCGCTTAACGATTCGTGATGGCTAGTCAAACCTTCTTCTTCTTCATCTTAGCGTCACAGTGCTTGGTGAATCATTGCTTCTTTCACCGCTTCTTGCAATCGATCGCGATTTATAGCCACTTCTCTCCAACATTGCACGTGCTTTTTCCTAAGATCAGCTTCCACATCTTCTAGCCCTCTTTTCCTCGGGCGTCTCCTTTTCTGCCTAAAGCGATAAGTCCCATCTGCCAGTCTAAGGAAACCATAGACCTTTCGCACTGTTAACTGTTTTGTCTCGTTAACTTTCAGCGTCCATAGTTCACAGCCATATGTAAGCACAGGTCGTACCATTGCTTTATACATTCTTAATTTTTGCTCACGCGATAATATTTTAGATCGGAGCATTACCTGCTTTGTTGGCTGCCCGTATTCTATCCCTGATTGCTACCGACATGTCTTGGTTGGCTGATAATGTAATGCTCAAGTAGGTGAACTCATTTACACATTGGAATGTGTATGCCCCACACTCCAGATCATTGGATACAATATTTGATCTTGACCGGACCATATATTTAGTGCTTCCTGCATTGATTATCAGTCCAGCTAGATGTATTCTTTCCTCCAGCTTTTTGAACGCAGCCTGCAGGTCATTACTAGTTGTTAGCATTATTAATATATTATCCGCATAAGCACACGTATGAAATGGCTTGTTGTAGATGCTTCCATTCGGGTTTATTTCGTATAGTATTGCATGTAGCACCAGGTTAAGTATCAGCGTTGAGAGGGCATCCCTAGTTTTATTCCTGAGGCAATAGAGAACGGTTCCGTACATTCTCCTTGCACTATAACCTTTGCTGTCGTATTTTTAAGGGTCATAATAACAAGTTCAATAAGCTTTGTTGGTATGCTTTTAGATTGCAACAAGTATTTTATTTTACTTCGTTCTATGCTATCAAATGCCTGCTGAAAAGTGATAGATATACAGTGAATATCAATGTCGCATTCATATAGTTTTTCTAAGGTTTGCATGACTATGAAGCCTAGGTTGATCGTCGACCAGTTGACTCTAAAGCGTGCTTGGTAATCATCTAGTATTTCTTCAGCATATTGGCTCAGCCTTAAATATAATACATATTTTTGTGAAGACCTTGTGCCCTGAGTTCAGTAGCGATATGCGTCTGTATTTTCGGCAGTTTCCTTTATCGGCTTTTTTATGTATCGGAACAATAATGCTTGCCAGCCGTTCTGTAGGTAAGGTATTGGTTTCTCATATTTAGAATATTAGGTTGTGCAGATGTTTGGCCAACTCTATTCCAACATATTTTAATAACTCAGACAGTACCCCATCATCACCACTACTTTTATAATTTTTCAGTTTGTTTATGGCGCTTTTTATTTCCTCAAAACTCGGGCTGCTTATATCACCTCAGCGGTCTGCAATTCTGGTGTTTCTCATTCTTATCTTTGTACATTTAGAGTTTCATTGAAATGTTTCTTCTAACAATGAATATCACTGCTGTTTATCACTTAGTGTTTCTCCACTTTTGTTTTTGACATCATTCGCGCGTGGGTAAAGGATTTGTTTAACTTCTGTTTCTTGTCAAACCTTGCTGAACAGAAATATCAACAAAGTTTGCCATTCTCAGCTGTCAAACCATAGTAATCGATAGCGACAGTTCTCACACAACTAAAAAAACACCCGCTATATATCGATATAAATTTACTTAAGATAATTGCTTTTCTGACGTTCCTTACATATATATGTACGTTTGTTTTTATTTGTATTAAATGTAGTTAAGAAAATATTATTTAACAATTTAGCACTTTCTCATATGCGTATAGACTATAATGTAAGTATGCATGTAGGGCATAACCCATAATAAAAATGTGTTCTCCAATACCTATAAACAATTTGTTCACATTTCTAATGAATGAATTGTTTTTGGTTGCGTCCTACGTAAAGTTTTGTCTAGTAGTGTGAGCGATATACTTTTTGAACAAAGCGAGTGTGTTTGCTTTCTGGCTTATGAGACAAAACGAATTTGGTATTATAAAGGGTGATCAACCTAGAGATATCGGATCTTAAATTGAAATAAAGCAACGAAAATTTATGAGGCAATATTTATTATTTTTGTGTAGAACCATGCATGACATTTATTTTTTAAAGATATTCATTTCCAAATATTGGCCGCAACTGCGACGTAATTCGGCCATCCACATCAATTTTGAATGACTCGCTGCAGGACTTCGGTCGGTATCTCATGAATAACTTTAGTAATGTTGTCTTGCAAAGCCTCAATCGAAGCTGATTTATCCACAAGGCATTTAGACTTTACACACTTGGTGGCCAATCTACTGGTCCGAGGCGAGATATATGTAAAGTACTCATGGAAACGACCACGCAGTAAATTCATTATTTCACGGCCTGTATGGCAAGTAGCGCCGTCTTATTGGAATCAAATGTCGTTGAGGTAATCATCATCATCATCAAATAGGGATTACAGCTCAGGGTGAGCTTTAGCTTTATCCACCATCCTCTTCTAAACTGCACGGTTCATAGCAATAGATCCCCAGCTCCTTACTCGTAGCTTGTTCAGGTCGGCTATGACTTGGTCAAGTCAGGTTAACCTTGGACGCCCTTGTATTCGGAGCACTTTTCGTTCGAAAACTCTCAAGCTCCTTTCGTCTTTGCTCGTCAATGTTCAGCGCTCGCAGTCGTAGGACAGCACCGGCAGGATTATTGATTGGTAGAGCGTTAGCAGTTTGGACTTCAGCAATTTTGTATGGGCATAATATGCTTTGTTTGCTGCCATTATTCTGTCTTGTATGGTGTCGTAACTACTGTTGTCATTTTTTATTAATACTCCCAAATATTTGAAGTGTTGAATCCCTTCAAAGGTAAATGTTCCGATCTTGTTGTTTTCAGGACTTCGCCTTTTTTCGCTGCGGGAGATTTTCAGATATTTAGTTTTGCCTTCATTTATTCTAAGGTTCACTGCTTTTGCACGACATTCAATATTATAGAAGATTTCAATGAGATAATCACAAAAAGTCGTTTAGCATGGCGCGATAGTGTTCGCCATTGACTCTTACATTGGCGCCATCCTCGTCCCATAGACCACACCAAATGCTTGTTTTCAATGGATATGACTGTTCTTGAATGGCTTCAGGTTGCTCTTCTGCCCAAATACTGCAATTTTGCTTAATGACGTAGCCATTAGTGAGCCTCATTGCTGAACAAAATTCGGGTCCAAAAGTGATTTGTAAACGTTGTTGAGGCGTAAGTGTTTCCACGATCAAATGTCAATGAATACTAAAAAAACAAATGAACAATGAATACTCAAAATAACTTTATTGGAAAAAGTACCTCCAATCTGATCACCCCTTATGAAGATTGTTATTTTAAGTGTGGTACACAGTATTCCATGTCATTTTAATACCAACGCAGAAGGAATGCTTTTCAATGCAAATAACTCACAAATTTCCTCACAAGCAAAAGTTCTCTAAGTGGCCTTAAAAAAGTAAAAAATGACTCAAAAACAAAGGATGGATTATTTTGCGCCAACTTGTTTAATATATAAATAAGATATTATTTCATGTGTGTTTGTTTTGGATTATTCATATAAAGGGTGGTTAAATTTCAAGAGCCGGTGTTGATTTTAAATAAAATACAATTTTTTTAAGAAATTATTATCATTTCTCTCTATTATGATAATATTGGTATAGCTCAATTACGTATAGAACAAAATATTGGCCAAATGGCCGCCGGGGCCTCGGCGGCACACCTCCATCCGATGGTCCAAATTTTCGATGACGCTGAGGCATAATTGAGGTTCTATGCCGTTAATGTGCCGAATTATCTCATCCTTTATCTCTTGAATTATTGCTGGCTTATCAACGTACACCTTTTCTTTCAAATAACCCCAAAGAAAGAAGTCCAACGGTGCCAAATCCTATGATCTTGGCGGCCAATTGACATCACCGCGACGTGAGATTATTCGGCTATCAAATTTGTCGCCCAAAAGAGCCATGGTTTCGTTAGCTGTGTGACAAGTGACACCGCCCTGTTGAAACCACATATCGTCCACATCCATATCTTCCAACTCGGGCCATAAAAAGTTCGTTATCATCTCACGATAGCGAACACTATTCACAGTAACTGCCTGACCGGCCTCATTTTGGGAAAAATACGGCCCAATGATGCCGCCGGCCCATAAACCGCACCAAACAGTTACTCTTTGTGGGTGCATTGGTTTTTCGGCAATCACTCTTGGATTATCATTCTCCCAAATGCGGCAATTCTGCTTATTGACGAATCCACTGAGGGGAAAATGTGGCTCATCACTGAAGATGATTTTCTTCACGAAGTGCGCGATAAGCATTTGGATTTGAACGCCCGTTTTGATAATACGCCTGAATCTTTCCATGATTCAAATTAAATTAGACTGAAATTGAAAAATGTTAAATGAAATGCAGAAAAAACTTGACGTTAAGGTGTGGTTCACATTCAACATCGGCCGTCGAAATTTAACCACCCTTTATAAAAGGCGTCTGTTTTCTATACCTGACTGAGGCATTGTATTCACATTACATAAAAAAAGGGAACCTGATTAAGACGAAGTAAACCAGAGTAGAAAATGGTTATGTACATCCATGGCAATTCAGGCAAAATGCGACATTTAATTATTTATAGTGAAAACAAATGGATGGTAGCAGAAATCGACTACAAACGTATATATATATGAATGAACTTGCCCAACAAACCGTTTTTTACCAACTTCTGATGCGTTTGGTGTGAAATGATGATGAAAATGATTTCTCAGATATCCGATTTTAGTTGTCAAACAACATTTTAACAAAAGGGTTATAGTGTTTTCAACTTTCAAAATGCTTTTTACATGATGATATTCTTAGATATCAAGCTGAGAAAATTAGTAATTCCCCACTTGATCTCAAAGGAAATTTTCCAATTGGTAACAAATAAAAAATATTTTTTTTTATTTTACAATGTTTTAAATAATTTAGATAAAAATTTAATTATATAAATTCTCAGATTTCGATTGCAGAATTTAGCGTGGAGTTGTTTTGCAGTACATCTTCACTCTACCTCCTACCCAAATGGGCATATTTGATCTTTCGTAAAAATGTGTACAATGAAAATGTATATACAAGATGAAGACTGACGTCGTAAAAACGTCTTTGATGGCACCATCTTTTTAATGAGTTAGTGCGTTTTAAGTTGCATCTCTAGTTGACTTCCAGTGAACGTTTGGTGACATTCGGTTCAGTGGAAGCGAAGTTATTGCGTCTAAAGTGTAAGTATGTTTGTGTCATCGGTACAAAAATGAGTTTCGAACAATAAGCTAATATCAAATTTTGTTTAAAAATCATTAAAACGTTTACCGAAATATTTGATTTGATGAAAAAAGTTGTTGCCTTATGGCTATGGTTGCAAGGACACAAATAACAATGAACATACGGGCCGCCCAAAATCAGAAATCTCCGAAAACTCCATCGAAATTGTTCACAAATTTATCAAAAATGAACCGAAATCATCATTGAAATTCATGGAATGTTGAATATCTCCAAAACATCGATGTACCGCATTTTGACTCATCATTTGGGCTTACGAAACGTCTGTGCACGTTTCATTCCGCATAAGTTAACTGAAGACCCAAAATTGCTCAGAACTCAACATTTGAAAGACCTCATTAAAGAGGCGAGAAAAGACGAGAACTTCCTTTACAACATTGTAACTGGTGATGAAATGTAGTGTTTCCAACCTGAGCCTGAACCTGAAACTAAGCGTCAAAATGCCGAATTGAAGGTCCCAGACGAGTCACCACCCGAAAAATCAAAAAATCGCGCTTGGAGAAGGCAAAAATCAAGTCGATGCTCATTTGTTTTTACGATTCCAAGGGAATTGACCATAAGGAGTTCGTGCCAACGAGCCAAGCCGTCAATGCAATTATCTATATTGGCGTTTTGAAGCGTTTGTTGCATCGGATTCGTCGAATTGGCCCTGAATACCGCGAAAGAAAAGGCTGTCGCTTATTGTATGGTAAAACACCATCTCATCGATCCACTCTTGTGACTAGAAATCGCATTTAACCATCAATTACTCACCGCGTTCGCCTGATATGGCTCCCTGTGACTTCTACCTATTCGGAAAATTGCATTTTGCCATGAAAGGAAAACGTTTTGCGTCCGTAGAGGCCATCCAAAAGGCTTATACCCGACATCCTGAAGGACATTCTCTTTCGAAAGCAAAACAGTGTATCGAGGCCAGAGAGGACTGTTTTGAATAAATGAGCTCAAAGTTATGAGAACAAAGCTCCTGTCGTTTCTATTTTAGCTCAGTCCGGTTTATTTTGGATTTAACCTTGTAGGTGTTTCTTCCATATGAAGTGTTATATACATTCTTGTATATTTACACTTGCGTAACACATAAAAAACACGAATAAAATAGGACAAAAGTCGCTCTGGAGTCATAGTTTGGTCGAGAAAATTACTGAACATTTTATTTTTTTTTATTTTTTTTATTCGTTTATTATTCCACCTGGGATCATATCATATCATATTCTATTAACTTCCGTTCTCTTTGCAACAACCCACGTTTGGTTAACTGCTTCTAACTCACGAAGGTTGGAACGCCTCAACGTATTTCGTGGACCGGGTCGTCTTTGTCCTTTAGTGTTCGATTCCAACGTTGTTCTGCATTTACTTTCCCTGTCCTCTCTGAGAGTGTGCCAGATCTTTCGCCATTTACCATCTCTTATCATCTTTCGGATTCTTTTCTTTTTCGGTGATCTGCCACAAGTCTGAAGGCTTTGTAATTTCTGCGTATGCTTCTCGACACCAGCCCCCTTTCACTGCCATGTAGGAGTGTGGATTTGACATGCATTAAATATTCATATTTTAGTTTTCTGTGAAATTTGTCTACTTTTTGAAACGCCTAAAAGCTAACCTAGCTTAACGCAAAAGATTTTCTGCGTCTCCTTCAGCTTCTCCGTTAGTTGCTACTATAGTACCAGGATAGCAGAAACTTTCTTCATACTGCACCGCTTCCCCCTCGATCACAATATTGTTGTGACTTGTATTACTGATTCGCATTGCTAGTGTTTTCTTGCTGTTTTTTTCTATATAGTAAATGACAAAAGCGATTTCATACAAAGCGATTCTCCCCAATGTAGGTAGGTAGGGTGGTTGTCGCAAGACACACTTAGACCTCCAGGTCCATTGTGATACCACTGGAGCTTATCCTTACTCTACGTGTTCCTTTTCAAACCATCCGGTTGCTTTAATAAACGAGCAGAGCTTCGTTAGTTTTAGATGGGCTATGTCCGCTACATCGGTTAGAAATGCTGTATCGAGAGTGCGCAGCCTTCTCATAGCTAGGCTTTCACACTCACATAAAAGGTGTCTGACTGTTTCCTCTTCTTCTGTATTAAGACAGCTTCTACAGAAATCGAAGTAAGGGAGTCCTAACCTTCTAGCGTGGCTGCCTATTAAGCAATGACCAGTTAAAACACCTATCATTTTTCTTATAGATTCTCTGTTGAATCGTAGCAAGATCTTCGATCGACCGCTGTTCCAGTTCGGCCATGTCTGTCTGCTTAGTTCGCATGTTGTGAGGTTTTGCCAGATTGTATTTACCTTTTTGATGGTTTCCCTGTCTATAAGTAATTTACAAGTGGCTATGGGCATGGGTATCAGCGCCTTATCCGGTTCGAGACCGAGCGTTGTACCGGTTCTAGCGAGTTCATCCGCCTTACAATTTCCTGCAATGTTTCTGTGGCCTGGTACCCAGATAAGGTGCACCTTGTAGCACTTAGATACGTCATCTAGTAGTTTAAACCATTCTAGAACTGTTTTTGACGAGTGTGTTTTTGCTTCCAGCGCTTTTATTGCTGCTTGACTGTCCGAGTAAATGAAGACTTCATTTGCGGATAATACTCTCGTTTTTATCTCTTTAAGCCCTTCTTTTATAGCAGTGACTTCCGCCTGAAAAACACTGCAATGATCAGGCAAGCGAAATGATTGGCATACTCCGAGTTTGTCGGAGTAGACCCCTCCGCCTACTTGGTTGTCTAGTTTTGAGCCATCTGTATAGATGTTTAAGTCATTTATCTTGACAATGAGCCCGTTATCCCATTCCTCTTTGGAAGGAAATACTGTGACAAAGGATTTATCGAAATTGATGTCCTTGGTCTTACAGAAATCCGTTGTGCTGGGAATGCAGGGGAATTGTTCCAAAATTGAGGAGTGCCCTCTTTGGTACGTTCTGAGTAGGCCGATTTCTCTTAGTCTGAGAGTTGCTTTGGCAGCTGTTTGCTTACCGTACTGCTCTATTGGTAAAATGCTAAGAATAATATTTAGTGCATCTGTGGGTGTGGTTCTGAGGGCCCCGCAGATGCAAAGACTGGCCATTCTTTGTACGTGTGCCATGGTTCTTTTGACGTACAATTTTCCCAATGTTTGCTTTTAGCTTATATTTGCTTGGACAAAGCTCT
>JAYXIM010008958.1:0-10880 GCA_037575425.1 Anastrepha fraterculus | reverse complement strand
CATTATTCAGTATAGTCTCCTTGAACATCAATACTCTTGTTCCAACGAGATTCCAATCTATGAATTCCATTCCTAAAGTGAGAATCAGGAAGGGCTGCAAAATGCGGTTCCACAGCTGTTACGACCTGATCATTTGATGAAAAACGTTTTCCACGCATGATTTTTCTTAGCTCTGGAAACAGACTGAAGTTGCTATAAATAAATTCTGGTTAATACGGTGGATACTTATAATTCATTGTTTTTAAAATTATTTTCAAAATGCTCTTGAGACACGGCGCATTGTCATGATGAAAAAGGATTTTGTTTTCTTAGCAAACTGGGTCTTTTTTCACGATTTTTTTCCTTCAGCTGGTCTAATAATGAATAAAGAATAATACTCAAAATTTGTTGTTTTACCAGTTTGTAAGTAATACACAAATAAAATTCCTTTCGCATGCCCAAAAATGATACTAACGCCTTCTTAGCCGATTTCTGGACACGAACTCGTTTCGGAGTCGAAGAACCATATTCACACCACTCTTCAGCCGTTTGTTTTGATTTAGAGTCATGGTGATAGGAAGCCATAGAGAGGCTAGCCGCAGACAGATGGTTAAACATCTATTGGGTACCCGAACATAAGGGCATTGCAGAAAGCGAAATTGTAGATGAGATTGCCAAGAGCACAGTTTACATGACAATTGAACAAGAAAACGACTAATTAAAACCCTTAAAGACGTTCTACAATGGCATAGTTGCGGGCATGAAAGGACGGATAGACAGGAGGTGAAACAATCTAGCCTCTTGCAAAACCGCGAAAATCATATGTAAACTGAATGCAGATAAATACGGCAGATTCCTACTGGCTCCATCTAGAACAGAAAACAGAACTATTGTAGATATACTGAATTATGCTACGCATCCAAGATAGGAATTACAAACAACGATAGCTGCAGATTATGCAAGGAACTAGAACAAAGGGAAACTCTTGCCCTGCATTAGCTAGAATCCGAATGAAATGTTTAGGAGCTCTACAATATGAGAGGTTAGAATATCTCTCGGGGTTAGAGCTTCACAGCTTACTTAGATTCGCAAAAGACGCAGGCTTATTACAAGAAGCCCGCTACAAAGAAAGGTAAGGGTCAAGCTCCATCTGGACTACTAAGGACCATTAGGTCTATGTGATGGCCAGCCAGGTCAACCTAACCTATAATGATAGACCCAAGTCTCATTCATAGTGACAATTCGATGCACAAAATCCACTTTATCCTCTCAGAAACGCTTTAAATGTTGCTGAGAAAGTCGCACTCCATTTTTAGCGAATGTGGCACCGATTGCGATTCCTTAAATCCAATACTTAAGTCAAAATATTGCTTGCACTGCCCAATGTAAGTATTTTACGATTTCTGGTGGTGTTGCGATTTTTGGACATCCTCGACGTGAATCGTCTCAAGGCTTGTACGACCACGTTTAAAGTCAGCAACCCATCTTTCTACTTTCTTAATTGATGACGAAAAGTCCTTATACACTTTCCGCATTCGTTCATAAACCTTTGCTTTTAAACATTCCAAAAATAAAAATTTAATCACCGCGCAATACGTGATTTTTTCCATTGTAGAAAATACTTTGTCACTTCGGTACTGAATGGCTTGTAAACAAAGAATGAAATGACAAATTGAGATAAAACTTCACATCCATTCCTATGAAGAGTGTACCAACATAACAAAAAATTGAGGCTAGTAGCAACGCCCTCTGTCACCCAGCCGCAAAACTAATTCAACAACCTAGTATGCACATATGTGCATGTGTAAATATGTATGCAAATAAGTATGGTGTTGTAAAAAATGGAATAAATTATTATTATCTATTGTTTAAGAACGTTGGTGTGTGAATTCGCATAATTATTTATCTGATTGTAAATTTAACACACATACACATATTTACATATATATAAATATACAGCTGCAGTGATAACAATCGAAGTATGACTAGAGGAAAGCTAAAGGCGCAGAAATAAATGCTTCTATTAAACTTTTTGAAACGCTAATTAAGATGAAAATAAAATAGCCGATTTATTGATATGCATCTATATTTTTTAGAATTACATGGCAACAAAAAAAACACAAAAATTGGAGAGGTAAAACTATTTACAAATTTCGAAAACAAAAACCTCGTTTCAAGGTGACACTCATTGTGGATACAAATATATTTTGATGTTTTATTACAGCAACTGTACACACATACGAGGTGTGTTTAAAAAGTATCACGAATTTTGTGTTTTTTCAAAAATTATTTATTTGTTCATTAATATCTATTTTGTCCCCTTCAAAGTAATCCCCATGAGATATTATGCACTTGCGCCAACGTTTTTCCCCGTTCACTTTTCACTTTTTCCGAAGCACTAAAAAAAATCATTTTTTTTTATCTTGTTCAGCTCCTCCTTCGATGCCGTCTTTATCTCGTCGATCGTAGCGTCGTCCTTTCATGAGCCTCTTCAGTTTCGGGAACAAGAAAAGGTCACAGGAGGCCAGATCTAGAGAATACGGGGGCTGTGGCATCATTAGTGTGTTGGTTTTGACAAAAAAGCCGCGCACCAGCAACGATGTGTGAGCAGGGGCGTTATCGTGATGCAAGAGCCAATTTTTGTTCTTCCACAAGTCCGGGCGTTTCTGGCGGATTGCTTCGCGCAAAGAGTCCAACATCTCATTCGCAATGTTCATGCGATGCTGCTTTTGGTCGAAACTGAGCAGTTTTGGTACGAATTTTGCGGCGACCCGTCTCATGCCCAAATCATTGAAAAAAGTCGAATGGCACGAGCCAATTAATATATCTAGGTCCTCAGCAACTTCTCTAACGGTGATTACCCCATTGGCCAATACCATTTTCTTCACTTCGTCAATTTTTTCGTCTGTTGTTGAAGTGCTCGGGCGTCCGGCACGCTTTTCGTCGTTCACATCTTCTCGGCCTTCTGAAAACATTTTGTAGCACCGATAAACGTTGCTTTGGTCCAAAGTAGCTTCTCCGTATGACACAGTCATCATTCGGAATGCATCCCCGCATTTAATTTCGTTTTTCATACAAAATTTGAATATTTTGAACACACCTCGTACATGTGGATTACCATATGCAAATTTACGTAATCCATGCATTTTTTTGCCATTCCAATAGTTTTACATTCTGAGCTTGCGCAGCATCATCCCAGTGCATTACAATGCATTCAAGCACTGCACCACTCACATCCATAAATTAGATTGAATTAATGAAATCCACAGTGGTTTAATTTAATTTAATTTATTACTGCGTGCAATGCTTTGTAGTGAAATGCATTGCGCATGCGTAACAAGTAGCACCGGCAGGTGTACAGGGGAATGTGAATAAACTGCGAGATTAGGTGGGTAAATTTAGGCATCGTTCTTAGCAGTTTCGGTTTCTACTGAAAATTATAAGGCTGTTAGAGCAAAGCTCTAACGTCATTTTCCGGCCTCCCAAATTTGAAAAGAAGCTAATTTTATTTAATACAAAGTTAATATTGTATATAGATTAATATTTACTTGCGCACCCTTAGCGAAATATTTATCTTCTTTTCTTGAGTTGTCTTTTAATGTATTTCAAATTTATACTTGGCTTTGATATATTAATAATCTTCGAATCTGCACTTCAAATAAGTTAAAAATTTATAATGAGCACAAGGTCAATCATATTTTATGGGGCGCAAGTTTGGCGTGTCTACAAACTAGATTCATTTGAGATGGCTTCTACATTTCTTTACTAAAACTTAATTTTTTGCCACCAACTACTCCGAATTATATGATTCACATCGAAACAGATACACTTACATACATATGTCTAAATTTTTTTTGCTGGAATGTTGCTACAGTTGTCCTATATAGTCGCAGAGTTTGAGCGTGATCTGTCAATTAGCTTGTTTTTGGCGTTTAATTATATCAGTCAGGTGTGCTCTACGGTTTTCACTATTGATAAAAATATCGAACAAAGAATATGTCCAAAATTTTGAGTTTTGAACGGGATTTCGTGTGCCGAATCGTTGAAAATGTTGCAGGAAACCTATGGCGAGTGTGCTTTATCAAAAACACGGGTCTACGAGTGGTATAAGGCTTTTGCAGAGGACCGAGAAGTCGTGGAAGAGTTGCCCAGATCTGGTCGCCCATCAACGTTTTCAGCGGACGAAGCGTCGACAAAGTCAAGGAAAGGGTGCGGGAAAACCATCTTTCTTTCAAAAAATTCATCGGAAGAAGGTGGCTAAAGGCATGCTTGAGCAAGTGAATTCGAACCCAACGTTTATCCAGTGCATCATAACAGGTGATGGGACGTGGGTATATGAGTTCTACGGTAAATAAAGAATATTATTTGGAAATTATGCGACGTTTGAGAGAGAATGTGCATAGGAAACGATCCAATTTGTGGAAATAAAACTAATGGATCTTGCACCACTAGAACGCACCGTCTCACAAGGCTCATATCGTGAACATTTTTTTGACCAAAAACTCGAGAAATATCATCGAATAACCACCGGATTTAGCCCCCTGTGATTTTTTCCTTTTCCCAAAACTCAAATTGCCACTCCGCGGACGCCGCTTTGAGACGATAGAGGCTATTAAGGAGAATTCGCTGAATGTGCTTAGGAAGATCTCTTCAAACGCGTGTAAAAGGTACGTTGATGGCTGGACTAGTCATTGGCATATGTGTGTTGCTTCGAAAGAAGCCTATTTTGTAGGCGACAAAATAAATTTAGATGATTGAACAATTACTTTGCGTTTTATTAAACAATTCCCGATACTTTTTTGCTGTTACTTCTGACACCTTATCTGTATTCATACCTTCGTTTTTAGATATAATTTTAAGAATAAAAAACTTTCGACTTTTCTGGACTCTGCTGTTAAATCAGAATCACACAATTTGTATATTAGCACCTTGAAATATTAAATAATTCAATTATGATTTTCCTGTATCCTCTAAATTTTTACATTAAAAGACTGAAATAAATACTTTAACATGTTTTATTCTTACGGTTGTTTCCTTTTCCTTAAGCCAAAAGGTGAAAAGAGTTAACCTCTGTTTATTTTATTACAAAAAAAAATGTTTTTGTTCAGAGTCCATAGTTATTTCGCTTAGTGTACTATGAATGTTATTTTGTTTGAACCAACTTGTACTAGGGGGTTGTTTGTTACAAAGAATTTACTTTTATTACTTATCTTTTACTCAAACAAACGTAGGATGGTACAACTCCACGCGCCGAATATAAGCGCCTCAACTCGCGGTATTTGTTTTAAAGCTGTATACTTTTGTTGCGTTGCAAAAGTAAGGTGAATTTGGTTGTAAAATGAAAAATCTTTATTTATTCTTGTAAACCAATTTCATCCCCTTCAAAATAATCCCCTCTCGATGAAATACACTTATGCCAACGATTTTTCCAATCCCCGAAACATGCCAAATAGTCCATTTCCGGTATAGCCATCAGCACCTTCTTCGATTCAGCTTTTATCTCCTCAATCGACTCGAAACGCGTTCCCCGGAGTAGTCTCTTGAGTTTTGGGAATAGCCAGAAGTCGCACGAAGCCAAATCAGGCGAACACGGTGGTTGCGGAACGATATGCGTGGAATTTTTGGCGAATTGGTCACGAAGAACGAGTGCAGTGTGAGACGGTGCATTATCGTGATGCAAAAACCAAGAGTTGTTGGCCCATAATTCTGGTCTTTTTTGACGAATTGCTTCACGTAAACGACGCATAACGCTCAAATAATATTCCTTATTAACAGTTTGGCCAGATGGAAGGAGTTCATAGTGCACCACACCACGAAAATCGAAAAAAACTGTCATCATGACCTTTATTTTTGAACGACTTTGACGTGCTCTTTTCGGTCTGGCCTCGCCTTTAGCACGATATTCGCTTGATTGGTCGGTTGTTTCAGGGTCGTAAGCATAAATCCAAGTCTCATCTCCCGTAATGATGCATTTGAGCTTGTCCTGATACTCTGAAAGCATTGTTTCACACACATCAACGCGACGACTTTTTTCCAAGAAATTGAGAGTTTTCGGTACCAAACGAGATTTGACTTTTCGTAGGCCCAAATGGTCTTTCAAAATTGTTTTCACAGATCCTTCTGATATTTCAATCATATCAGTAAGGTCTTTAACAGTCAACCGACGATTTTTGAGCACTAACTCCTTCACTTTATTGACGTGTTGGTGATCCGTTGACGTCGATGGTTGTCCGGAGCGCTCCAAGTCATCAACACGTTCTCGACCCTCTTTGAAGTCTTTGTACCACTTTTTAAACATTTTTCTGCGACATGGTCGAATCACCAAATGCCTTCTGCAACATGCTAAACGTTTTCGCAGCCGAAATTTCATTCCGCAAACAAAATTTGATGGCAATCGAAAAAAAAAATCGAAAAATGCACTCTTGGTCGTTTGGTAAACACAAGCGTAAATATATTACTGATAATGACATTTACATAAAAGTTGGCCCAGATGTTATTAACAGTGCTGGCACCTCATGAAAATAATAACTAGAGCAAAATTTTAATCCCGCGAAGTTTCACAAATAAATTTACTTTTTGCCCACAGTCTGGACCTCCAACTATTCCAACTTGCTTTTCAGCTCTGTAAATTTTCCACTTCACAAAGCTTTACTTTTTAAATCAATCAACTGCAGTTCTAGAGATCCCGTATCAATTCCAAATGGCTCAATGTGAAATTCGTTACTATTCGTGTTGAGATAGTTACACTGGTTTTATCGCGATATTGCTTTAGAAATTGGAAATATCTGAATTTTTTCTGCAAAAAGAATTAATTTGTCTTTAAAACAAACCACTTCTTCTACCAAAACTTAGGCTGGGTTTCCCTTTCTTTGCAGTTTTGGATTCAGCTCATTTAATTTCGCTATGATATCCACCATAAAGTAATATTTTTGCAACGCTTTGTTGTTCTTTAATTCAGGGTGATTAATGCCTTTTTCATTTAGGAATGTATTTATTTCATTGAAGCATAAAACAAAACGTTTCAACACTTTACCTTTGGAAAGCCATAGCACTTTGATGTGAAGAAGGAGGTCGGAACGCTGAGTTTCCATTTCGTTTAAGAATTATTTAACGTCAGCGAGAACAAGTGGCTGAGAGATAAAATCGATGCCTAATCCTTATTAATCGATTCAGAACGATTTTTAATTTTTTTGTTTTTATAAAATAAATAATATTTGCGTATGGATTCAAAGAGCGACAGCTTCACATCCAAAGAGCCGCTACAAGTTGCTACAAGTTGCCGACCACTGTCTCAGGCCGAAGAGGGTCAGAAGCAATACTGAGCATAAATTGGATTTAGAGGAATAAAATCTTGAAGTACTACTTGTCTAACCTTAGATGGGAAGTTTTATCGGTGTTAAAAGACATTTCTAATTCAAAATCCTTTATTCAGTGAGTGATGTGATATTCTTGAATGTTCTGAAAATATTTTCTCTTTTAAACAATATATGGGTAAACAGCAAAATAAAGGAGAATTAAAAAACACCGAAGTCTCGCGAAGCTGATAAAACCTGCGTCCTATAAATCTAAGGGAATGGTTAAATTGGGGGCGGAAAACAGGCTCAAAACATCATTCATTACCTTTCTGATGAGGTCCGAGAAATGTTGCAGGCTGGCAGATAACCCTCTAACCACCGAAACAGCAGGAATGAATTTACCAGAACGCTAAGCTAATACAATGCAAAGTCACTGAGGCGTATATTCGTATTAAATTCTCCACCCCACCCATCCACTTCGGATATTCAAGTAATCTTAATAATTCTGCTTCTCTACTCTATAGTTTCTCATATATTAATGCATTCATTAGAGTTATTCAAGGGTTACAAATTTATATTTTATTTAATCATTCTTATAATGTGTATTTCTGGAAGAAGCGTATGTGCCTAATTATCGCCCCATCGCAATCGGCTATTAAGGCTTGCACGCAAGCATATTTACATAGTGGAATTTATAGGTAGTTTCAATTATTTTGTATTGTGTATATTTGTGAGACGTGTACTTTTACATCATGGGAATATTCATATTCCACTCCGCTTTGGCTAATAAATATAAACTAAATACATCTAATGATTATCCATACAATTTTGAAATTCAAAGCAATTAAAATTGAAGTGTTCACACATCGAGTGAATGTTGGATGCTGCCGGCCTTGCCGATTGCACTACTCGTACATACTTAAATACATATGTATGTATGTATGTATATATTCACCAGCACTATGACTTCCATTAACATCGAAGTATAGGGGTTTCCTATAGGGCCATAACATAACTTTTGCAGAGCTTGAACGAAGAACTTTCGGCGCTTCAGATATTCATCGATTTTGTGGACGGCACGAAATCGGCTAATCGACCAATACTCGAGCTACTATGTGACTCTAGGGTCAAGATAGTTCGACAAATATTTTGGTTCTTGCGATTCTTACTTTACTCTTTACGAGGAGTAAAAACAATTACATCTGGAGGCTGTTGTGAACAATAAGCTCAATCATCATTTACATTTGTCCGCTGTTCGTCTTGTTGCATGTTATCAATACGTCAGTTATTCTTGCTGCTGCGTTCGTCTAGCCTCTTTTATGCGCCTCCAATTAATGTTGCGAAGTTCCACGATAATTCGTGTTGCAAACGCTTGCACCGCCCTGTACTTTTCATTCGACTCAAACATTTGTGGGAGTAGATTATTGGACGTTAAAGGCACACCAGTTGTGCTTGCTAGGTCGTCGCGTTCCTTATTGAACCTGCTATAATAAAAGGCCACATGCTCAGCAGTCTCCGCTGCGTCCAAGCATTCTGGGCAATAAGGTCTACCAGCCAAGTTTAGGCGGTGCGCTTAAAAGCTGCGTCTGGAAAAAATAAACGCCTCCGTACAACGCTTGCGTGATGATTGTAAGCATAGGGGTGACAATCTGACTAAAGTAAGTATTAGTGTCTGTCTACGTCACTTGGTGGCTATTCTAAATTTTCCAGCCATAAGTTGAAAGCGAATGCATCAAAAGAGAGTACGCAAAGTAAACCTTAGCTTGCGTGCAACTTGCAAATGGTGTCCGAAATGTAATGGAAAAAAATTCCAGCTAACATAAACAAAGTACATGGCTGGCCTTGCATGTTACGCGCATGAACTCTTCTGACAGTTGCTTTTCACACAGCCTGCGCTTCGTGGCTCTTTCCCGCATTAGTAAGACGAAAAAGTTTAAATTTCTTAATATCTCAAATAATTATGCATCAAGCGCAATATGCAAAGAAGGATTATTAATAAATATTCTTTTACTAAACTTGTAATCTATTAGCTTTCTTATAATCTGTATTGCATCATCTTCTATCTTCTACATATCTGTCTACACTAAAGGGAGTCAGTGCGAGATGCTGAATCATTAACTTTGATTCGCTTCCTCAGAATCTTACTTAATGGGATTTATGTATGGTCTATAATTCATAAAGTGTCATAAAATAAGAAGTTTTGGTGTGTAAATGTTTCAAAACACAAATTTTCACACTTAGCAGCGATGTTTCCATTTTTGTTAAAAGCAGGGCAACATTTAAATGCTGAGAACCTATATGAAAATTTTCACAACTAAAAGTGTTACACATGGCTCGTGAATCTCGCCTTTGATACTGCCAGGGGTTGGGTACAATATGATTTTGGTTCAAAATTCTGTATTTAAAATTCTGTATTCAATATTCTGTATTCAAAAATCTGTAATGCAAAATTCTGTAATGTTAAAATTCTGTATTGCGGAACTCTGTATTTTTAAATTTTGTAAATCAAAATTATGTATTGTCAAAATTCTGCATTGCAAAATTCTGTATTGAAAAATCGGAAGAGCATATGGATAAATAAAAAAAGTGCGCACTTTTTTTATTTTTCCATATGCTCTTCCGATTTTTCAATATAGAGTTTTGCAAAACAAAATACTACCAATACATGACTTGTCTTGACCCATATGGTTTCCTATATTATCAAAACAGATTTACATAAAGCAAATGTACATATGTTTGTATGTATTTATAGCTTCAGAAACAATGTGAATGAAATTCGAGCAACCGTGCTAAAAAATATTGTAGAATAATTGCAATATTTTCTGTATACTTCGTTCAAATACCTAACTGTTTTAATCAATTCCCATTCTTTCATTGTATACCAAAATACCCACCAAAATTTTGGTCAGTGCACGATGAGTCCAATATCGCTTTCCCCAGAACGCAAAACAATATTGAGGCTTGGCATCGTCGGCCAAAAGTTATTGTTGGGAAATGAAACTCAGGGTTGTACAAACTAATTAATGATCTAAAAGGCGAGCTGGTTTGTGCGAAAGCACAACTAGCTAAAATTCAAAATGGTCACAAAATTAGTCAAACGAAGAAGGCTGTAAAAGCAAACAACAGAATTAAAAGAATAACAAAAAAAAGGCTTATATTAAGGCATGTTTCTTTTCTAAAGCGAATTGCTAAAAATTTAATAATATAATAATTTTTTCGCCATTATAATGTAATAACTTTTGTTTTGAATGAATTTTTGAATTTTTTGTTTAATTGACGTATGTATATATACCATTGTTTCTATAAAATCAGAATTCCATTATTCATAAAATAAATGTGCTATTCAGGTAAGCGTGCTTATCAGGTTATCTGCTTATTTGGTTATATTTTTACAGCATTTTGATCGAAAATAATTTTGATTCCAGAATTTTAATATACAGAATTTCAGTTCTCCATCATTTTGATCATACAGAATTTTAAATACAGAATATTGAACCAAAAGAATTTAGGCTGGACAGAATTTTTTTTTTGATTTTTACAGAATTTTCACCCAAAAGAATTTTGAAAAGCAGAATTTAGTACCTCTCCCTACTGCCGATAATTACA
>JAYXIM010008957.1:0-10901 GCA_037575425.1 Anastrepha fraterculus | reverse complement strand
GACGTGATAACGTCTTATAATTCGATTTAACAGGCTGCACGCACGAAAAAATGTGTCGTTACCTTGCTCATTTGTCGTTACCTTTGTCATTTGTCGTTACCTTGCTCATTGCCGTTACCTTGCTCATTTGTCGTTACCTTGAATGAACTGCAAGCGAAAGCGCGGAACGAGCGACAAAGCAAATGAAAGGCAACGTTCGACATCTTGCTCTCTCCTATTTAAGTGAGCGTATATATGTATGCATATGCCCAAATGTACATATATAAATTCACGTATTTGTATTTGCATATGCCTTCTTATTGATTATTATTAATTTGATTTACTTGAAGAATTTAAAATAAAACCAAGTTTGTTAATAATACCTGTTGTTTTAATGTTATTATTATTAATTTTTTGATTATATATTAAGGAAAAATGTATGGTAATATTTACCATATATCTTATAAGATATATTGTATACTAATATATGTATATAAACATGCATATACATATACAATTTCGCGTAATTTTCAAAAAGAACAAATCTATATGTAAAGATGCATACAAGTCATATGGACATATCAAATATACGAATCTATTCCGTACGCAAGCAAATGTAAGCTAATGTGCTTGAACTGCAGCGAGAGCGCGGAACGAACGACAAAGAGCACAATCGGTCCCCGCGTTCGGCAACGTTCGACATCTGGCTCTGTCCTACTTGAGTGAGCATATATATGTATGTATTTGTATGTATATGCGCATTTGTATATAAATTCACATATTTGTATTTGCATATGCCTTCTTCCTGTGTGCATGGCAATGAACCATTTCTCTGTTGAGAATGTTTCGAGTGTAAAGTGTCTTGAAAAAGGCAAATCGATGATGGTGCCTCTTAGTGTTGTTGACTTATTAACGTCCGATGCACAATCGAAATTGAAGATATCTTTCATGAATTTGATAAATGTTTCGTCATTTTTCACGTTTGTGTAAATGTAACTTGACCTATTCCATTGCAATTCCATTTACCTCCTCCTCTATATCCATACAAAATATCTATCAAACAAATAAAATTAAAATTTTGTTTTGAAAATTGCAACCATTCCATCAATATTTTCTTATGACGTTGTCACGTTAAACTATCGTCAGTAAACCGACTTTACAGACAACCTCTTTTTTTTTTGTTTTTTTCTTCACGGATAACTTCAATAATTATAATTGTAATATTATAGTTCAGCGCTTAAGCGGTCCCGGCAGTCTAGAGCTCGAAAATTTAGCGTATTTTCAGGACAACAAATAAAAATGACAAACGATATTTACATTTTTTAGGCCTTTTATTTAAATTCTTTTACATAAACAACTAGAATTTGTTTTTTTTTTTAATTTTAATGGCGCAGAAATTGGCCCTCCTGAAAAATTGGGCCTGGACGGTGCTATCCATTTTGGCTCTTCTATTTATCTGAAACACAAAAACAAAAACATTATTAATCAGTATACCTGTAGCTATGTCCCGTACTAGAATGAAAAACAAAATTGACAAAATGGCGCGGTTTTGAATTTGACACTCTAAAAATTGGGTGTTTTTTAGTTTTTTAATCAAAAAATACGAAATAATTGAACTTTTTTTTTTGCCTCCTTTATTAATTACACCTGTCATATGACACTAAGTAATTCTTTCAACAGCTTGGATTTCATAACATTAATCATTATCAATATTACATTTTGGTTAAGTTTTTGTGTGAGTTTACAAGTGTATGTACATACATAGCTAGTCGTCAACTGAGTTGTGGTTGGTCGTTTGAGCCGCCTGGAGTTTGCGCTTTCTGGCTGTTGGGAGTTATCCCATGTCAGTATTTGAATGGCTCATTAAACGGACAATATAATTTGTGCTGAGTTTGCGGATGATTTCTGCTGCTGTTTCGATGTTGAGGTCGCGATGAATATATTCGTTTGGGACGTACCAAGGTTCAATGGCTATAGTTCTGAGTATTTTTGATTGTAGTCGTTGAATAATGTCAAAGTTACTTTTACTTGCAGCTCCCCAGATTTCTATGCCATATGCCCAGATTGGAACAATCACAGTTTTGTATAAAAGGGTTTTATTCAGCAATGACAGTTTCGAGCGCCTGCCAAGTAGCCAGTATAATTGTCGGAATCTGCTTTTTACCTCATTTCTTTTCAACGTGATATGATCTTTCCAGAAAAGTTTGGAGTCAATAGTCATTCCAAGGTATCTTGCTTTGGTGTCTATCGAGATTTGCGAATTGTTTATTGTCAGATTCTTGTGTCCTACTTTCTTGTTAGAATAAACTACATGAATTGTTTTGCCAATATTGATTTGTATACCCTAAGCATTAAACCATGTTAGTATTTTGTCCATAGTCTGTGGTAACTTGTTTATTGGCGCTTCTAAGGTTTTATGAGTTGCTAATAGGACGGTGTCATCTGCAAAGGTTGCTATCATATCGATACTTGCAGGCAAGGGAATATCAGCTGTGTACAGCATATATAGTACTGGCCCTAGTACACTGCCCTGAGGTACATCGGCTTCCATGAGTTAAATGTTTGAGTATTTGTCTCTATATTTCACGTAAAAGTATTTTTTTGTTAAATAGCTTTTCATTAACAAATACAGACGAGTAGTAGTCGAGTGGAAGATACTGTTTGAGTTTAAATATTATATTAAAGTCTTGTGCCACACGCTGTCGAAAGCTTTCGCTACATCAAGATTTCTGACAATATTTTATTTGTAACTCTATGTACCTGTTCTATTGTTGAATGTTTTCTACGAAATCCAAATTGGTTTGAAGTAAATAAGTTTCGCGCCTCTAGTATGGGGTCAAGGCGGTCATGTATAAGCTTCTCAAAAACTAATTGGTCTGTATGAAGAAGCTTCAGAGGCGTCTTTATTAGGTTTGGGTATTGCGATGACTTCAGCAACCTTCCAAGGCAGTGAAAAATACTTCATTCGTAATGCTGAGTTAAATATATTTCTTAAGTAGAGAGTGGCTTTGTCAGGTAACACCTTAGAATCCTTCCTGTGATTCCGTCATATCCTTGGTATTTATTTACGTAAATTTTTGTCTCAATTGCTATTTGTGTTTCTTTCGAAGTTATTTTCTTCATTGGTATATTCATGTTATTTGTGAGGTGAGCATGAAATTCAGAATTGTCAACGTCTTGGTTATTATGTTGATTTGTAAATGTTTTTTTTTTTTTAAATGATCAGCGAGTATTTTTGCTTTTTCTTTTGGTGTTTTCGCTCAAAAATTTGTCCTAGTCCTTAGAGGGGTTGGTGTATGACTGCGTTGTCGATTTTTTTGCAGGTCTTCCATAGTATATAGTTTGTAGCTCTACTAGCTCCCAGTGATGCGATATATTTTTCAAATTTTTCGTCCTTGCCCACTTTTAATATATCTTTAATTTCTTTTGTTGCTAAATTCAGCCTTTTTTTAATATCTGATGAACTTGTAGATTGCCATTGTTGCCTTAGTTTTCGTTTTTCTCTGATTTTATGGGGTAATTTGTATTTGTTGTTACTCACCTTGACTATAGGTGTGGAAGTTGTTGTCGCAGACACAATACTGCCATTGAAGTTACCGATTGCGGAGTCTTTTTCTTTTTCGCTCTTTAGGGGGTCTTTAATGTTAAGGCTTTGCTCCATAATTTCACGAAAATAGTCCCAGTTCGCATAATTATTGTAAAATTTATGTGTCTTGTAGTTTAGGATAGGACTGGTTTCATAGCTTCATAATATTGGAGAATGGTCAGATGAGAGGTCAAAGCTCGGAGTTATTTCGAGTTGCTCACTTTTAATATCTTTCGTAATGTAAGAGTCAATTAAATCAGGTCGCTTCCGTATAACAGTTGGCCAATAAGTTGGTTCTCCAGATAATATTGAAATTGTAAAATGATTCTAGTACGGGTGGTATCCATTGATGTTGTGAACAACTTATTAAAATTTCAAATGACTCTGTAGAATACTTTTTTTGTCTTTTGACAACAAAAGTCTTTTCCATATGAATGAGTTTAAAGGTCGAGGTACAGGAGCGCGCGGAACGCTCTCTACGTAGTTAATGGGCTGTAGAAGCTATAATATTGGGAATTTCCGCATGTAAATTTCACAGTATATTATTATAGTATAGTGTCTACTTTCGAAATATCGAATAAACAAAAAAATCGATTTTTTGAAAATTTTAGACCACCGGGCCCCCTTAAAAAACCTCTCTTCCATGACCAGCGCATTCTTGGAGGCCGTTTGTTCGATTGGGACAATTTTGTAAATCCTTGAAAAGATAATAATTGGTGGGTACCGGACCTAAACTAAATATATGGCAGATGTGATGGAGTTTCTCATGGAAGATCTTGATTTTCACGATTTTATAAAAATATTTACCGTTTGGCTTACTAGAGCGTGCTAGATCTACATGGTTCATATTATTAGAGAGAAATCGTTGGAACTACCACTTTGCTCTTAATAAAATGTTGTGCATTCGTGATATTGAAAAAATTACCCACACCGTCAAGAGGAAAAAATATCAAAATTATCAAGAATTTTGAACCAAAATATTGCGTTTTTAATTAAGCGAGTACAACCAAGTACATTACAATAAACAGCCTTCTTTTGTACCACATATTTCAACTATTCGGCTGGGCCGTACTGGTATTAAGGAATCTATCTAATTTAACTCACTTCCCCAACATTAATTCCTGTTTTTGTTACACGTTTATCACGTAGAAATTGCACTGGAGATGTTTTTCACAGATAATTTTTAACAAAGATTACACACAAGTGTCAAATGTCATTGACGTACGACACTATTTGCAAATATTATAAATCTTCAGATGAGGATGATTAATTTTGTGCCACCTTGTAATTATGCCAATTAAAGCATCGAAATACCTCTCAAACTCTTTTATTAGTGGATTTTTAAGTTCTCGGATTGAATTCTCTTTACAATTTTAAGCGACTGAAAATAGATGCCTTGAAGTAGTATTTTGAGTTTTTGGAAAGAAGTCAGCCGGAATACGGCGGTTGTTCAATGGATAGGCAGGGAGTTTTTTGACAATACTAGCTTTGTGAGTTGCTGAGTTGTCAAGATGAAGAACCAGTGAATTTCATTTTCGTTCGCAAGCTGACCTTTTCGCTGAAAATTTGGAATTAAATAGTTACCGCCTATGCAGAAACATCATTCATAATAGTGAGACGCAATTTCTTAATTAAATATGACTTATCAAATAATTAGACTAAATAAAAAAATAAATAGACTATTAGAAAAAAAAATACATGAAAACAGTTTCTAAAATTTAGGTTATGCTGATCTTTATCACACCACGCCGCGGAGTTATTGATATTTATTTCTTATTGTTACACTTTGTATTTAATGCAGTCCAATCCAGCTCTATGTAACTAAGCTTAATAAGGGAACTGGGCTTGCATTAGGTACCGAGGTGATGAGTATAAGGCATTCAAAACCATTAGGACAGAGTGCGAACCTCAAATCAGCTACTTCTATTTGTCTATTAATGGACTTTAGTTTTATAAAGCAATGCCCTTTTAATGAGAATAGCAGGTGGAACACTGAGTTTGACCACTTCATTGGAATCGGTTTGCCGTCGTGAGCTAATAAAAAAGAGGATGCAAATACATCTATTTCCTCCATTTCCTCCAGGCAGAGTATTCTACGAGACAGCGCATCGACTCATTAGCCGCTTATTTTAATTTAATATAAAATCTCAAAAAAATAAAATTCAGAGTTACTCTGTCACTCTATCACTAAACGCGCGTTGTCTATAATTAGAATTTAAAATATAAATGCTTACTCGAAAAATCTCTGTGCATGATTATGTGCAATATTGAAAATAATGCTTGCTATCCCTCAGCGCAAAGTTCCACAAATAATTTCACTGAATTGCCAAAAATGTGCCTCAAATTTCATCAATTACTGACTTTGTGCATGCGAATTCGTTAATGTAAACAAAATAATCTAACCAAATGTAAACGCAGTTAAACCAAGCTGGCTGGCGCATAAACTACATAAGCGCGTCTGCAATATACAAACATACTCATATGCACATACACGCGTGTGTATGCATTTATAGGTCAATTATTTGCGGTTTTACGCATAAATTGCCAAAATACAGTCATTCACGCAGCGCCGCCGACCATTTGCATGTATACAGACACACATACACACATACGTATATTATATACGTAAAAGCGTTAAGTTCATGTCAAATTCATATTTAATTACTTGTTTCAGCGAAATGCCCACTATTTGCATGGCTACAAAAACTAAGTGATTTTGCGGCAACATTCAAAACTGTAGCACTTGAATTGGCCAATGAGAGAGAGGGAGAGGCTTTACCTTATTATTTTGAAATGTGAAACGAAAATTAAAAACAACAAATAAATTTCTAACTATAGAATAGCGCTGCGTCGTGAAATAAGGGGTAATCTGTAGTTATCGGTCTTTTACCTTCAAAAATGCGATGTAAAGCTAAATTACATAGAAAGATGGGACCAAGTTGTGAGTTATTTGCTTACTTGTGATAACATCCTTGTAAAGCGAAACAATTTTGTTCAGGTACATTTTGAAAATTCGACGTAAAACTTTGCCAGCCACTCATACGGTTAAGTCCACGAAACTCATTTGAATTTCAAAAACTACTCCCTGTACCATAGAATACATCCTGAAAATTGTGCAAGGGGTGTAAGCACTGAAAATAAAATACATACAGAATAAAATATAATTTACATGAAAAAATTTACACATAGGAATTCCTAACAAAATTCATTACCGTTGAAAATTTAACACAGCCACTGACGTTAATTGCTCTTTGCAGTCCATCCTGACACAACTGAAATCTGAAAACTAATTATAATCCCTAATTCAACTTTTCGACTACAAAAACATTTAGACAAACCCATTTGTCTGTTGCCGTAGGTTTTAACTTGAGTTCGGATCACTCACTGGCACACCTAGTAATATCGCAAGATGCCGCACGAAACGAAAGGGCAACAAGGCTAGTCAACTCTTTCGCCGACTGGAAATATTTTCAGCTTCAGCTAGAGAAATTAAACAAATATAACTAGCGAGCAGCTCGGTGATGCAGCGCTTCATTTAACACAAAAACTTCAGTTGGCAGCGTGCAACAGTACACCCACATCAAAACAGGTACCTGATGAGGAAAAGAATTTACCCTTTATAAGAAACTTTGTAGCAGAAAAACGAAAACTACCGAAACGCTGGCAGTAAACCAGACCTCCAAAGATTAAAACTAACATTAAATTAAAAAACAAACCAACTACGCACATTGATCAAGCCATATAAAATGATGCATTCAATCGATTTCTGTCTGAATATTCGAAAAGAGACTAAATTACATACACCAATTCAACCCAGCGATCAGGTTCAAATTGACGAGAGAAACTGGGATAAGACAAGCGAGCAAAAAACGAAACTATCATATTTGCTGAGCATTTAGTAAAACCCATAGGTCTAATGGAGGCACTGATGAAATACATACCTATAACCAATTGGAAACTGCCCTGAGTACGCTGAATGTATTATTCCAGTTACGTCAGAAGAAGTTATTAAAAAAATGAATAAAATTAAGCTTAAGAAGTTCCCTGGGATTACTTCAATTACGGTTGAAGTCTTTTGTACTCTGCCAAAAAATATCATTGTCTATTTGACCAGTTTATTTAAAATGTGACCCAGCTTTGGGTGAATACCTACTTTATATTAGAAATTCGGACACTGTTTGTCCTTCGAGACTAATTTTACTCCACCTTGTATTATTATTATTTTTTCGTACGCTGTCGATCAGAAACCATTAATTTTAGAAAATGAGACTATGCAGTTTTAATTGCTAATAGTGAAAATAATCTTCAAAGGATCTTGCACCGTTTCGTTACTACTCGCTTGAAATTTAATATTAACCAGACTGTTATAAAGGGTGGTTAAATTTTAAGGGCCGATGTTGAATGTGAACCACACCTAAACACCAAATTCTTTTGTGCATTTCATTTGACATTTTTCATTTTCAGACCAATTCAATTTGAGCCATGGAAAGATATACAATCGAGCAATGCGTTAAAGTTATTCAGGTTTATTATGAAAACGGGCGATCAAATCAAAATGCATATCGCGCACTTCGTGATTTTTTCGGTCAATTTAATCGTTTAAATGTGAGTACAATCGGAAAAATTGTGCAAAAGTTTAAGCAAACCGGATCTGTAGGAGATGTACAAACAAAAGAACATGCTCGTACTGCAGGAAATAATGCTGCTGTTCGCGATAGTGTGGTTGAAGAGCCATCCACCTCAACTCGTCGTCGTGCCCAACAATTGCACCCCTCACGCTCATCGTTGATGAACATTATGCATAAAGACTTGCAGTTACATGCTTACAAGTTGCAATTGACTCAAGAACTAAAGCCTCTTGACCATTTCAAGCGTCGTCAATGGTCAGAATGGTGGCAGGAAATGGCAACAGTGAATGACCAATTTTCGAAGAAAATCATCTTCAGAGATGAGACACATTTTTACCTCAGTGGATTCGTCAATAAGCAGAATTGCCGCATTTGGGCGAACGATAATCCAAGAGTGATTGCCGAAAAACCAATTCACCCACAAAGACTAACTTTTTGGTGCAGTTTATGGGCCGGCGGCATCATTGGGCCGTATTTTTTCCAAAATGAGGCCGGTCTGGCAGTTAGTGTGAATAGTGTTCGCTATCGTGAGATGATAACGAACTTTTTATGTCCCGAATTGGAAGATATGGATGTGGACGATATGTGGTTTCAAAAGGACGGCGCCACTTGTCACACAGCTAACGAAACAATGGCTCTTTTGCGCGAAAAATTGTATGGCCGAATAATCTCACGTCGCGGCGATGTCAATTGGCCGCCAAGATGGGATTTGACACAGTTGGACTTCTTTATTTGGGGTGATTTGAAAGAAAAGGTGTACGCCGATAAGCCAGCAACAATTCAAGAGCTAAAGGATGAGATAATTCAGCACATTAGCGACATAGAACCTCAATTATGCCTCAGTGTTATCGAAAATTTGGGCCATCGGATGGAGGTGTGCCGCCGAGGCTGTGGCGGCTATTTGGCCGACATTTTATCTTATACGTAATTGAGTCAATGCCAATATTATCATAATAAAGAGAAATTACAATAATATCCTGAAAAAATTGTATTCTATTCAAAATCAAACCCGCCCTTGAAACTTAACCACCCTTCATATGATAAATTAAAAAATCTTTTGTATCTAAGAATCTGTGTAACGAAAAACAAGCATGTGCTAAATAAAATAGGAAGAGGAAGACTCTCACTCCTATATTATAATCTAACTTTTCCTCATTTTACACTTTTAAGTATAGTGAAAATACTCAGATATGCCAGATGTGTCAAAAACAACGCATGAAAGTAGGCAACATAAGTTTAAGGAGCAGATGAGATTTAAGATAGTGATGTGGGGCACGTTAACTGATGATAAACTGACACTGATACTCTTTTGCGTGCAGACATAGATGTAGATGTAGACTGGCCTATTAAAGCAAAATCCACCTATCTAATGAATACACTGCAGCACGCAAAGCCATTACTAGACATCGACATCATTTGTGCCTTGATGGTTACCTGGTAGTCAATTTTAGATGCGGCATAGATTTCGATTTTGGGAACAAGCGTGTATTTGCTTATTCAGTATGGTTTAAAAAAATTGCGTTTAATTTAAAATTCCACGTTGTTGGGGGGAACCTTTTATTTGAATTCGGTTTTACAAATCTATTCTTCTCGTGTTATACACTAATTTTGTTTTACCAATTCTTCTCGGTGTTCAACTAAGAAAATCCGATTCGAAAATACTTGAGTTGGCAAATATCTAGCTGCTGTAGTGTGGGTTGAACTTTTTTACACTTCGCTATATTCATTCAATATAATTTCACAATATAAAGTCACAATTTGAGTATCTTATTTTTAAATTCATTAGCTGCTGCGTAGTTGCCACGTGATAAATATTATAATAACTAGTTAACTATATATATATGTATATAATTGGCGCGTACACCCTTTTTGGGCGATTGGCCGAGCTCCTCCTTTTATTTGTGGGGTGTGTCTACAGTTTCAAGCCGACTCCGAACGGCAGATAGCAGAAATACATAGCAGAAATACACTGGGAGGCCTGCCATTGCCTGCCAAAGAGCGATTGCTATTAGAAAAAACTTTTGCTTAATTTTTGTGTTTCACCGAGATTCGAACCAATGTTCGCTCTGTGAATTCCGAATGGTAGTCACGCACCTACCCATTCGGCTACGGCGGCCGCCAGCGCTACCAGTTAACTACCAGCGCAGAAAAAAGACTGGCTGCTCTTTTGACTGCCACTTACAACCCTAACTGGTAGCTTAGAGTGGTGAGTACTTAATCCATGTGGTCTTGCCCCCATCCTCAGCAATGCAGTAAACAAGGAGCTTGAGATACGTTTGAAGACCAAACTCTGGACAGGACACCCTTCCAGTTGTTTCAGATTTATCTGTCCGTGGTCAATTTGTAGGCATGATAATTTCCACTACAGGCTTTGTTTTATTATTAACAAATGCTAATTTCCACAACAGGCTTTGTTTTATTATTAACAAAATATGCCACTTTATTGAATTGGTCTTGACGAGTTGACGAGCTAGTCTGAGCTACAGTATGCGGTCGTTCACAAATTTCGAACGATCCTTGTGACAATTGCTGCATTATCTTTAGTCTGAGCGTCGACTCCGCTGAACTCCTGGGTAACCAAGTCAATCGGGTACTACTACTGATTCAATAATTATTGGAAGTGAGTACAAAGTGACCTAGCTATTCAGAGATGTGTGCATCTTTGTACACCCTCCAGCTTCCTGGCGTACGCCTTACCTCCTGCCATA
>JAYXIM010008956.1:0-10943 GCA_037575425.1 Anastrepha fraterculus | reverse complement strand
ATGTAGTTGAGTATCTTCGAATTTGTTCGGTGCCCCTTTGTGATATTTATCACTCACGCTACTTTGGAAGCATATTAGTAAAGTTAGTTTTAAACTTGTCAGATAGTGCCACGCCCATTTTCAAAAATTTCTAAATCAGCATATTACCTTTTTCTCTTAATTGAAGTGAGTGGATTAAAAAGTGAAAAATAAGTCTGCTAAATAATTTTTTTCTTGGAATGACGGCTTGGTAGGATGTGGAACTTATTCAAAACCATTCTATGAAATTTTTTTCAACAATGGCTAAGGTAATATTGTTTTAGTTGTTTCAGCGGCTGACAAAACTCGTCGAAATCGTTTAGCGGTAGGCTCAGGAAACTAGACATTTCGATGGGGTGTGCCCAGCGTGTGAAACGTATTAGATGAGTATGTTTAAGCGGGCAAGAGTCATGTGGGGTGCCTTGTGTAGATTATGTTGAACTTTATTTGGAGCTTAACCTACTAGAACATGCACAACGTAATTGTGCCAGAGTAAGTCGGGTAACTCAAATCCATGATAAAAAGAATTCAGAAGGTGTGCTCCATAACAGACCGTTATTCGGCTCTGAGCGAATTTAACAGAATAAGCCGATGAGCTGATGTCCCTTGGGTTGCGCTTAAAAAAACTGATATTGTGTTGGCGATATACGAAAAAAATCAACGTAATGTCGCTTCGTTGCCTTCGGAACAACGACTGACGAGTGACTGAGAAATTGGGCGAGTGTGTGAATACATGTGAAATGATCGTGTAGAATTCGACTGTCGAATCCCATGTGACGTCGTTTTTCACAATAGTTAAACAGCAAACCTAGTTAATCTATCATCCTTGTCTCAAGGCAGCTGAAACGCTTCGTCTGAAATAGATGGTGGAGGGACGTTGACCGTTGACGTTATTCATGAAGCGAGAGTTTGTAAAGGGGATATCCCTGGATCTCAGCGGCCACCGTAGCCGAATGGGTTGGTGCGTGACCACAATTTGGAATTCAGAGAGAACGTAAGTTCAAATCTCGGTGAAATATCAAAGTTAAGAAACAAAATTTTTTAGGAGCGGTCGCCCCTTGGCAGGCAATGGCAAACCTCCGAGTGTATTTCTGTCATGAAAAAACTGCTCATAAAAGATATCAGCCGTTCGGAGTCGGCTTGAAACTCCATTTCCATTTGTGGAACAATATCAATACACACGCCACAAATAGGAAGACAAGCTCGGCCAAACGCCCAACATTGCTTTTGTGTTGTATTATCATTTGAAGTTCTCAAGCTCTTAAAAACACCTGATACATATGAACTTTACAATGTAGAGTAGAAGGTGTACGCGGTGACATCAAAAGGCGCTCCAGAGGGTGGTGTTCAGACAGGCCTGTTGTTGTTGTATAGAATAATATCTAAGTTATCACAATTTTGATTAGAGTTCGTCTGCAGGGACGACCAGACTGGCAGACATGCCTAAATCGATTCTCCTCGCCATTAAGAATATTTTGAAATACTCGTAAATACAGTACTGTGCTGATAAAAGTGACCACTCTAGAAAAATGTGGAATAACTCTTTCCATTTTTTTTTTTAATTTTTAAAATTCTTTCTGCTTTTTTCCACAATTACGGAAGTTTCTTATATGGAAGAAAATGGCTAAAATCGTATGCAAAAAAAAAAAAAATAATAATAATAACAAAAAATTGTCAAAATTCAACGTTATTTCACACTTCCACTCTGTTATACTAAATTAGAATGGGTTATAAAATGCCATATCCAGAAGTTTTCTAAAAATTTTAATTAAAAAATGTAAAATTTTGATGACAATTATTTGAAATTTTTTAATTTTTTGTACAAAGTCTTCATCTTTGATTTATAACGTTTTTTTTTATAAACTGTAGTATATTTTTATGAAAAATCAATGAAAAAAATGTTGCACGAAAAATATAGCGAATATTTTAGAAAGATGAAGTGACTTAATTATAGTATGATCAAAAATATATGTATAAGTTTCCATGTACATATGTATGTGTGTATGCTTGTGCTGTTATGCGAATTATGCCCCAGTGCAAATACATACGAATACTCACCTTTCGCATAGCTCTAGTTTTTACGTTTTTTTATTGAAACAGGTTTTACAAATAATAGTGTAAAAAAAATTTAAAAAATGATGTTAACACACATATGTAAGTGATGTAACACACATAGAGACATACGTACTTACATATTTGTATACAAAGGGACACATGCGAGAAAATAAATAAAAAATGGAATTCGAACAATTTTGCCCATGTAATATTTGTAATTTTCATTCACACTAATATCAATACATTCATCCATGCGTAATGAATCAAAAATGAAACCAAGCTGCGGTACAGTTAATATTTAAAAAGAATTTTTGTTGGAATTTTATTTAAATTTTGTAGTAAATTCCTTGTTCCACTCGCCTGGTAGTATGCAATTCTCAACAGTTTGTTGCTCTATTTGCTCGTTATTTCGCTCGCATTTCAATGGCGAATTTTATGAGTAGCTCTTACCGTCCTCAATTATTTGAACGGTTACTGTATGTTTGCATTTTTAACGATTGAAATGCAAATCTTCTTCATTCCTCTTGACTTTTTTCCCATGGGTTTTTCGTACAACATTTTCTTAAATGAAATTTTGGGGTCAACTCATTGAGACATTGTTGACCGAAAAATGGGAGCATTCTAAATCTTACTATTCGGCTTGGGTTAATTGTGGTTTGTATTTATTTTAATACAACAAACTCAACGCGCGAAGTAGATGAATAAGTAAGAATGTTTGTAAGCCCAGTGTGAAATTGAGGCGTAGATTGATAAACTAGCAGCTATCAACGTTTCAGCAGCTGCAACTTATAAATGCGCTCCATAATTAAAATGTCTTTGATTTAAGATTTAAAATTTTTCTTTGTTAGGCGAATGCTATAATCTCAATATGTTATTATGACCTGGTCTTCATGTATTCAAGGGGTTTGAGGTAGTCAGAAAAAATGATGATTTTCAATATTTTTTTTTTTGCTAGTCAATTGCTTTATTTTACAAAAATAAAAACATAACATTAATAAAGGGTGATTTTATAAGAGCTATAGGAAAGTTTTTCAAAGAAACACACGTAAAATTCAGAAAAATGCATGAAATTTTTATTTAAATCGATAGTACAGTCCATATAATTTAATGTTTGAAGATTATTTCATGCAAATGTTGACCGCGACTGCGCTTCAAATGGTCCATCCGCTTAGTCCAATTTTGGCATATTCTTTCCAATGTTTCGGCCGGTATCTCACATATAAATGCTTTAATGTTGTCTTCCAATGCATTAATTGAAGCAGGCTTGTCTGAATAGACATGAGCTTTAACATGGCCCCACAAAAAATAATCTAAAGGCGTTATGTCGCACGATCTGGATGGCCTATTGACAGGTCCCGAACGTGAAATAAAATGTTCACCGAACTCGCCTCTCAACAAGTCCATTGCTACGCGCGCTGTGTGGCATGTGGCATCGTCTTGCTGAAACCACATATCATGTAAGTCAAGCTCTTGCATTTTGGGCAAAAAAAAGTTGGATATCATTTCACGATAGCGCTCGCCATTCACAGTTACGTTACGATTCGCAGCATCTTTGAAGAAGTACGGTCCAATGATACCTCCAGCCAATAAACCGCACCAAACTGTGACCTTTTCTGGATACATTGGTAGCTCTTGCAATTCTTCTGGCTGATCTTCACTCTAACATCGGCAATTCTGCTTATTTACGTACCCATTGATCCAAAAATGAGCTTTGTCGCTGAACACAATTTTCCAAGAGCCCATTCATCAAAAATTCTGCGTTGCAGTAAGTCGTTCGGCTTCAATTCTTGCACCAGCTGTATTTCTTCTAAATCCTTTCGCAAAATTTTCCACGTTGTTGAGTAACAGAGGCCCAATTGCTGCGAACGGCGACGAATCGATAATCGATGGTCATCATTAACACAGGCCGATACAGCTGCGATATTTTCTTCAGTTCGCACTCTACGCAAGCCTGTTGGTGGTTCGATGTCCAATAATGTAAATTTGGTTCTAAATTTAGTCACAATAGCTCAGTGGGTTTATCAAACTGGCCATAAAATGGAGGAAGCGCGCGATAAACTTTCTTAACGAACTCGCATTTTTATATTAAAATTCAATGATTTTCAAGCGTTGTTCCTTTGTAAGACGATTCATGGTTAAATAATAGACCAAACTGAAGATGTTTGACAGTGAAACAAAACACGAAACGTGCGCCAGCTGTTTAAATCAACTGTTTAAAAAGATAATAGGTAAAAAATCACCTGTTATATACATCAAAATGGACATTCATAACAATAAAACCCGAGAAGTCGGTTGCTTGCAGCTGCTGCTAGCTACTTGCTCTCGAACGCTCCGGAGCGCCCGAGCGCCCTTTGCTAATTGTTGAATAATTCGAAGGGTATTTGTCGGATTCACTTCAAATTTTCACACAATATTTTTAAGATATTATACTTTAAGAAAATGCAAAAAAAAAATAAAAACCCAATTTTTTGAAAATTCTGACTACCGCTAACCCCTTAAAATTAATGAAATACTTATCACATTTTTAATAGTGAAAGGGAAAAGCTACGATTTTTATTTTTATTTGACATTTTTTTTAAGTGCATACTTTATATTATAGGGCAAATTCCATACTTTTTTAACTAAAAAAATAGGTGGCAACGCCATTCAAAAATACTTTTTAATTAAAGTGTTGCCCATCATAACTTGCATGATACATACCTATACATATACAATTTATTTGTGCCATCATTTTTCATTGGCGCTTTAAGTGTTAGGTGGCAACGCCATATACAAATAGTTTTTGTTAAAGTTTTGTTCATCCTTTTGAACACATTTCGGTTGATGCAAATGTCCTAACCATTAATTAAAATTTTTTTATTGATTTATTTTCTTTAATTAGATGGCAACGCCTTGTATAGGGTGTTTTTTTAGAGGTTAGGTTTTCAAGTTGGCACTACTTTTTTCGTAGATGGTCTTTTTGACAGCTGTCACTTGATTTATGCTCAGTTTGGTTTGCCATTTCATAATGAATAGACTTACACCTGAACAACGTTTGCAAATCGTGCAAATTTATTACGAAAATAATGGTTCGGTTCGCGCGACGCAACATAATGGTAAACCCTTATCTTTATAATAAAGCTAAATTCTTGGCCATAACATTAAATTATATACGTTTTATTTCATCTTGAAAACCTAACCTCTAAAAAAAAACACCCTATAAAAGTATTATTGGACTAAATCTATCTTTACTTTTACATGTAATTTTTTTAATCAAGATCTTTTGCCAATCATAATTTGCATAACACAAAGCTATCTTTACATTTATATGTATATATTTTTTACCGTTATGTGTACATATATTTTTATGTAACTATGTATATATATTTTTTAAATATTTTTAGAGTTAATATATAATATATTTTTGTAATCAATTTCTTCGCTTCCAAATAAATAGGTGGCAACACCAGCTACAAATTTTGAAAGTTTGCCCCAATTTGAAGGAAAATATTAAAACATACTCCATAAATCAGAGAGCGGCTTGAATTTAATATTTATGAACATCTTCTTCTTCAAAGCCATTTTCTCACTCATCTACTTTTACTTGACAAATATTCAAGATTAAAAAAAATCTGTTTGAGAAGTAAACGCTACTTTTCCCTCAGACCTGATCTAAATGGATATATGTAATTTTCTTCCAATACTAGAAAAATTAATTAAAAATATGTTAAGACATAAAAAAATAATAATTTATAAATAGTGTGTGACCACAATTCGGTAGCGCCCAGTTTCGAAACCCACTGTAGTATATGAAACACTAATTGATATAAAAGTGTGTGTGTGTTTTTGCCATAAAAAGCTCCTCATAAAAAATTATATGCCATTCGCAGACGGCATAAATGTCCCGGTAGGTTCCTTTATTTGTGGAACAACATCAAGACGCGCGCGACAAATAGAAGGAGTAGCTTAGACAAATACCCGATAAGAGTTATATGCGCCATTTAGTTATTTTTAATTCTTTATACCGCCGGAAAAAGTCGGAATATGCAGAAAAGTTTGGCCCCTATCAGCTGGCTTAAATATATGGCTTGTATATATGTGTATGTGTTTCGCTTTTGCCGCTGAAATTTATAGACAAAAAAGCATAAATTTTCCCACCGCGAAAGTAGAACAGCTGCATATTCGTATTGCACATCGAGACTACAGCGCAATGACCGTCGATAAAATCAATGCCAAGTTTATTCATTGACTGACAAACGAAAGAAATGCAAGTGTTAGGGCAAGCAGATATAAATACGCGTGTGCGTAGTTTACATTATTTTTGTGTTGTATATAAATGTGCATTATGCATATTTTTAGCCTATTCGAAAATAAAAATTTTGAATTTCAATTCAATATTTTGCGTACTTATGTCGGCACACCGTTGGCTAGCTAATGGGGCTACAGCGGCCACATGGGTTTAATGAAGTAAAACTAAAAAAAATTATTCCTTTATTATAATAATCAGTTTTGTTTTCATTGCGTTCAATACTCATATTAAAGGATAAAAAAATTAATTTTTTAATTACAAAAAAGTAGTAAAAGTTGATTATAACCTACTTTACTTTGTTGTAGATGAATGAGAGGATGTGTTTTGCGTGAAAAATAATTAAAGAAAAAAGAATTCACAACTCCGGTGTAGTATTAATATTATTACTTATTTACTTAACCTTCCTACGGTCTTCGGGTCATTTTTGACCCATTTCAGGAAAAAAATTAAGTTTTTTCAAGAACCAAATTTTTTCAGGACTTGATGTTTCGTGACTTTTTCTAATTTATTATATTTTATATAATTAGCGTAAAATTAAAAAAAAAAAATTTAGGCTCTGTCGCGTAGAAATTTTTATACATCTACGACCCTCGGGTCAAATTTGACCCAACGTATAAATCAGACGTTATTTGAATTAAATTTATTTGCTAATTGCAAATTTTCGGCTCAGCGGTTGCATTGTATTATTTAATCTGCTTTTATTGAGTTCACAGTAAACATAAATTTAAAAGCACCTGCTTTGTTTGGTTATTCGACTATGTATTTCGTAGCGATGAGTGATAGTGAAAGTGAATTCTCTTTGGCCGCGTTTTCGGATGATGAGGAATCATGTTCTGAATTCGAAGATCATGTTGAGGTTGCAGATTCTTCCGACAGTGATTTTAGTGATGACGAAAATTCTCTTGTGCCTTCTGAAATGATGTCGCCAAAAAATGGTCAAATAAACTTTTCAAAAACCCCTCTTGTAACAAGTGCCGGAAGAGCTTCAAGAGAAAATATTATCAACTTGATTCCTGGACTAACGCGTTACTCGTGCTCACGAATTACCGAAAAAGAAATTTCTAGCTTTGAACTATTTTTTCCACCTCCTTTGATACGTACGATATTGACCTTCACAAACATTGAGGGAAAACGAATATACGGTGAAGAATGGCTGGATATTAAAAACATCGAACTATTTGCATTTATTGGATTGCTAATATTAGCTGGCGTTTTTCGATCAAATAACGAAAACTGTGAAAGTCTTTGGAACCCTGAAACCGGAAGACCAATATTCGCTACAACTATGCCTTTGAAGACTTTCAAAAAAATATCGAGAGTTCGACAACAGAGAAACACGACGTGAACGAAGATCGTAGGATAAATTTGCTCCTATACGTGATTTGTGCAATCAAAGGGTTGAGATATTACCTAAGCTTTACAATCCAACGGAGAACGTGACCATCGATGAACAATTAGTAGCTTTCAGAGGAAAATGTCCATTCCGCAAGTACATGCCAGCAAAGCCTGCAAAGCATGGAATCAAATTTTGGGTACTTTGTGATTCAACAACGAGCTATGTTTAGAACATCCAACCTTACACTGGCAAGGCAATCCGAAGAACCCCCGAAAAAAAATCAAGGCATGCGTGTTGTTCTTGATTTGATTGAAGGGCTAAAAGGACAAAACCTCACAACCGACAATTTTTTCATGTCTTATCAATTGGCACAAAAATTATTGGAGAAACGTATTACGATAATAGGAACAATACGCAAAAACAAGCCCGAACTACCACCAGACTTAGTGAACATAAAATGAAGACCACTAAATTCATTAATCTTCGCTTTTACCGAACAAACAACTCTCGTTTCGTACATACCTAAGAAGAATAGAGCTGTGATTCTACTTAGCACTCTACACCATGATTCAAAAATTAGTAATCGTCGGGATAGAAAGCCAGAAATAATACTGGACTACAATAAATGTAAAGGTTGTGTAGACACATTGGACAAAGCTGTAAGCGGTTACACTTGCAAACGAATGACAAAACGGTGGCCTCAAGTAGTGTTTAGTAACATAATCGACATTTCAGCTTATAACGCTTTCGTTTTATTCAAATCCGCCAACCATACCTGGAAAGAGGACTGTCTTACAAAGCGCCGTTTTTACTTGGAAAACCTTGGTATGCAGCTCGTAACACCCTACATAAAAAAGCGACAAACTTCACCATGAGCACATTTTTCGCTTGAAATTGCCAAAAAAATACGAAAGGATTCTCAACTGGATGCACAACCATCATCATCAGGTCAATTTGGAAACACGTCGGAAAAGAAAATAACTAAAAGAAGTCGATGTCAACTATGCCCAAAAACTGATAACAAAACAGGATTAGTTTGCGACATTTGTAATAAATATATATGTAAACAACATTCTAAAACTATTACTTTGTTATTTCTTTTATTTCTTTTTTCCTTCATTATTAAATACACTTTTGACGTGATAACGTCTTATAATTCGATTTAACAGGCTGCACGCACGAAAAAATGTGTCGTTACCTTGCTCATTACTGTTTATATGTAGTTACCTTGCTCATTACTGTTCATATGTAGTTACCTTGCTCATTACTGTTCATATGTAGTTACCTTGCTCATTGCCGTTACCTTGCTCATATTAGTGTTACCTTGCTCATTAGTGTTACCTTGCTCATATTAGTGTTACCTTGCTCAGTGCATTGAATGAACTGCAAGCGAAAGGGCGGAACGAACGACAAAGCAAACAAAGCAAACGAACGGCAACGTTCGATATCTTGCTCTCTCCTACTTAAGTGAGCGTATATATGTATGTATATGCGCATATGTACATATATAAATTCACGTATTTGTATTTGCATATGCCTTCTTATTGATTATTATTAATTTGATTCACTTGAAGAATTTAAAATAAAACCAAGTTTGTTAATAATACCTGTTGTTTTAATGTTATAATTATTAATTTTTTTATTATATATGAAGGAAAAAATGTATGGTAATATTTACCATATACCTTATAAGATATGTTGTCTATACTAATATTATAAAGAGGAAAACTTTGTTTGTTTGTAATGAATAGGCTCAAAACTACTGGACCGATTTTAAAAATTCTTTCACCATTCGAAAGCTACATCATCCACGAGTAACATGGATTATATTTTATTTTGGAAATAGGGCTCGAGATATAGGTCAAAACGTGGACCCGGGTAACCTTCGGATGTGTATGTACAATATGGGTATCAAATGGAAGCTGTTGGTGAATGCTTTAGTCCAGAGTATTTTTCATGCTGCTCCGTGACTAGGGTCTCGAGATAGAGACCAAAACGTGGACCCTAGAATGTGTTTGTACAATATGGATATCAAATTGAAGCTGTTGGTGAATGCTTTAGTACAGAGTATTTTTCATGCCGCTCCGTGACTGGGGTCTCGAGATATAGGTCAAAACGTGGACCCGGGTAACCTTTGGTTGTGTATGTACAATATGGGTATCAAATGAAAGCTGTTGATAAGTGCTTTAATACGGGGTAATTTGTTATGTTATGTTATGTTATGTAATGTAATGTAATGTAATGTTATGTTATGTTATGGTATGTTATGTTATGTTATGTTATGTTATTTTATGTTATGTTATGTTATGTTATGTTATGTTATGTTATGTTATGTTATGTTATGTTATGTTATGTTATGTTATGTTATGTTATGTTATGTTATGTTATGTTATGTTATGTTATGTTATGTTATGTTATGTTATGTTATGTTATGTTATGTTATGTTATGTTATGTTATGTTATGTTATGTTATGTTATGTTATGTTATGTTATGTTATGTTATGTTATGTTATGTTATGTTATGTTATGTTATGTTATGTTATGTTATGTTATGTTATGTTATGTTATGTTATGTTATGTTATGTTATGTTATGTTATGTTATGTTATGTTATGTTATGTTATGTTATGTTATGTTATGTTATGTTATGTTATGTTATGTTATGTTATGTTATGTTATGTTATGTTATGTTATGTTATGTTATGTTATGTTATGTTATGTTATGTTATGTTATGTTATGTTATGTTATGTTATGTTATGTTGTGTTGTGTTGTGTTGTGTTGTGTTGTGTTGTGTTATGTTATGTTATGTTATGTTATGTTATATTATGTTATGTTAATGTTAACTCATTCTCTATATCCATACAAAATATCTATCAAACAAATAAAATTAAAATTTTCTTTTGAAAATGCAACCATTCAATCAGTATTTTCTTATGACGTTATCACGTTAAGCTATCGTCAGTAAACCGACTTTACAGACAACCTCTTTTTTATTTAAAGTTTTCGTTATTTATGAATATCTTTTTGTTAAAAATAAAAATTTTCATAAATATATTAATAAAAAAATATGATAATAGAATAAATACAATATATTTGGATTTTCACTTTTATTTAAGATACCCATTTAATGGAAAAAACCTAACAGTAAAAATAATCAAAAACCAAGTATAAACCTTGAAAATATAGTATTGGGTCAAATTTGACCCGAAGTCCGTCCGCGTCAGTTAATTTGAAGACCGTAGGAA
>JAYXIM010008955.1:0-10969 GCA_037575425.1 Anastrepha fraterculus | reverse complement strand
ATGTTCCGTTAGTTATGTGAGTCAGTCACTCTACGGGTCGTTGGATTTTTCTGTCACCGCTCATCCAAATTTCTCAAGTACTTTGATATTTTTTCCCTCCATCAGTTTTGCTGTTTTCGATTAATAATTTACTATCTATCGACCCTAGAGATTTAGCTCCACTAGATTGGCTAGTTGAGATGCGTTTTGTGAACCCGATCGCTTTATTATTTTTTTCATATTTTTTTGGTGCATAATAGAATCTACGAGCCTGGGGGAAACGAGGTCCGCTGTGCCATAGCCCGCAGAAACACAGTAGCCCCACAGGTACTCAGTGAGGTGGGCGGATATAAGGAAATGTAGAAAAGTAGGCTCGAATTTCCGTCAAACCCAAAATCACGAAAAAGCTTTTCTAATAGCGATCGCCCCACGGCAGGCAATGGCAAACCTCCGAGTGAAATTCTGTCATGAAGAAGCTAATCATAAAAAAATTTCTGCCGTTCCAAGTCGGCTTAAAACTGTAGGTCCCTCCATTTGTGGAGGAGGAGCTCGGCCAAATAACACAAAAGGGTGTAAGCGCCAATAATATGCTTATATATATAGTATAAGATATCGTCATCGACTGGCCCCCCAGATCACTTGACTTAACACAGAAAAGGGAAGGTAAATAATTTTCGACATTTAATGGCATATTCAGATTTTATATATAATTGTAGAAAACGAGTCGAGTACCTAAATTTTAAAAGAAGCTATTTTTAATTAATAGGAAAATTATGACCGAGTAATGACAATGAAGATATAAAGTAGAGAAAACAGGCACCTTTGTCTAAAGCCAAAATAATTGTAAAAGCATTATTAATTATGAGAAAAAGTTATTAAAACATTTTTTTAATAAATATTGTAAAATTTAAGTTTTTTTTTTTTGTAATTCTAGTTTGGCTTATGCATACAAAAATACGTACAGTTACTTTTTATGTTTCAACATAAAAAAATCACGTATTATTTACTTTATAGCGTAGGGCTCTCTAACTAAAAAGTTGGTGACACAGCTAAATTATTCGTACCGAACAATTTCCAAGTAGCTATTTGTATAAAAAAAAACCGTTCATAATTCTAGTCAATATTAATCTATATATTAACTTCGTATAAACTTATAAACTTTGTGGCGTGTGCTTGTGTTTGTGTTCCAAATGGTATATGGCTTTCTTATGAGGGGATTTTTCATAGCAGAAAAATACTCACAGCTTTACCATTGCTTGCCGAGGGTTGATTGATTTTTGAAAAAAAAAACTGTTTCTACCATTTTTGTGTTTTGAAACCGAGCACGCACAAACATTCGATTCCGACGGCTTCATCTATCTTCCGTAATTAGCCGTGATGATAGAAAAGATATTTATACCAGAAATTTCCCATTTTATACGACTGAAGCTTGGCCAGAAAGTGATAACGCATTACCACCTTTCTCTCCATATTGTTCAAACCTCTTAACTGTGCCAAGCTTAATGGCGTTTCGTGCAATGAAATCTTATAAACGTAGTTACGTGCATCAACATAATTCATCTGAGCAGAAAAATTTAACCAAATACCATAAATTATAAGACCAAACGTTCAGCACGAAACATAAGAACACAATTTCAATAGCACTAAAATCTTCTCAGAGTGGCCTTTTCTAACCTTTTTTAATTGTACATTTTTTTGTTTAACTTACAATTTTGGAAACAAATTTTGGAGAAACAAACACCAAACTCAAAAATTTTCGCATTTTGGGTGGAAAAAAGGACAAAATTTTTTCGAAGTGTAAAGGGAAAAAAGGACTAAGTTTTTGCGAAGTACAAAGGGTTGGCAACACTACACAACTAGTCTAGTGTGACGCCACGCACTCTCTGATGGGCGCAATCTTGTTTCAATCATTCTTCATACCACCCGGAACAAAAAGAAAAAATTATGATTCTTATAAATTTTAGTACAAATGCAATTTGAAGTTGCTAAAAAAATCGGCTAAAACATTTACGAAATGGTAAAGAATGAATAGACAGGCCGCAATAAAATTGTAAAGTGAAAAATCACATATTAAATGGGCGCATAAATTTTAATTCCCCTGCTGGACTTTTTATATGTGTCAACCAACTTGCATTTTATTCAAAAATATTTCACACTAAATGCTCTGAAATTATGGATTTATTTTTTAAACTTTCTTTTTAAATTTTTTTTACAAGTACTCTAAATTAGTTCACAATAGGGAGTGATAATTGCATTCATTAACTAGTAACTTCAGTTATCAATAAACTTAAGGACTAAACTTAATTTGACTGTAGTACTTCAACTGACTTTTAGTATTTACATACATACACATTTAATTAAAATATACATATATAAACTAAATAGCCTCCCGCTCTATCCAATCACAAGTCAAGCTCACTAACAAATTCGCTATGAATCGCGCTTATCCCTATCCAATCTCAATAATCTGCCAAATGTATTTTTAGACGCCAACTAACGATCTTTCTAAGCAATCAAATCCAGACAATGGCATTAAATCCACTAATAATGATGTCCAGACGAAACAAAAACTCTATGATCGAGCAGCTGGATAGACGCCAAATATTATGTTTTCTAATGCTGTAAAAATAAATTCCTTAAATTCTTCAAAGTTGCATAAAGGCGAAGCACCCACAATTGCATTATTATTGAAAAATTTCGTCGCTTCCAAGCAATAAAAAGCAAAACTTCCGCGACATTTCCACTTCCTAACAGCACATAATATGTGTACGTATATAGGCATTTGGGTGTGCTGTATTCCAAGTTAACTGGTCTGCTGCCAAAAGAAAGCATCTACCTATAAAGCGCAATAATAAAAACAATCGGCACTAAAACGGCTTTTTACGGGCGCGTAGACGACACCTGCTGCCTATCTGCTGCGCCGTTAGCAAATGTCCACACATACCTACATGCATACCTTTTGTATGTACATATATAAATATATGACTGTATATGCAATATCGATTTGGCTTTTCTAAGACATTATCGCACTATCGAATTATCAAAGTACCTGTGAATATTTGTAGATTTGCGAAATGCTAAACGTCTTCTTGGCGCCGCCGATCAATTACAATTGCCTCCAATCAACAAGTAAACCGCCACCAACACGCCAATTTAGTGCCACACTCCCTTACGTGGACTTTTCGATACATACATACATGCACACATAGAATTGTGTAAGAGTGCTCTACACGCGATGCCATCTCACTTTCAATAGCCAGCCATAAAATTCAGCTAATAAAATTTCGCATTACTTCAAGTGTTGTTCGTGAGCCACTTGTATCTATTTTTTTTTTTTTGTTTTTGCTTTTTTTGTATTGTTACTACTGCTATTTTCTACTACACTCGCTCAAATATAGAACTTTGTGGTTATAAATAGAATTTCTACGTAACGTCAACCGCACAAAATGTCACGTTAGACAAATAAAATTAGAAATAGAATTAACTGAAAAATACAGTTTGCGTGCCGATGGTGGAAAAAAACGTTTTAATAAATGTCTATGGAGGCGTCACAATTTAGCGGTGTGGGGGTTAATGGCTATTGTGTTGCTGTTGTTATTACTGTTTGTTTATCTTTATTAACGTTCGATTTGTTCCGATACATACATGCATATCAGTTATTGTCATTTTTGTTTTGTTTTCCTTCCATTCGGTCGTTAACTGCCCCCACCGCGTGACGATTAGAATAATTCTTTAATTACTCTTTTTATTTCTTTATAGCGATTTTGCGCAATAAAACGATAGTTGAAATTCGCTTCGAAAATGATTTATTTTACTTTTGGTTTTACGAGCTTGGCATCGTAAATTTTGTATAAGAAAGCTACCATACGACACATTATTTTATTTTGAATATGAAATTATTAAACTTATAATCTCAAACTTTAAACTGATATTTGACTTCTGGCAAACTAGAAAATTGTATTTGTGCAGCTTTTAATATGCAAATGGAAAGGCTTTCTGGATGTGGAAAGGACTATTCAATAAAGAGCTTAAAAGTTGAGTTTTAAAAAGTGCCTTCATTAAACAAGGAAAGTATCATATCAGCTTAATTTGAATCAAATCGTGTATTTATAGACAAACTATGTAAACTATACTATTACCATGCTATAGCACAAGATCCATTTTTGGGGCCGTTTAATTTAAACTCGTTGTGAAAGTAAAGGATCTTTCAAAAGTAACGCCTAGACTTAAGTCGTGAATAATTCTCAGACGGTACCCTTTTTATGCCATCTTTGACATTTGGCAACTAGATGGACGTACAACTTTACACGCTAAAACAGCCCGTTAAAATTATAGCAACTTATTATAAAAATTATCCATTTTTAAGGCCAACATATTTCAAAATTCACCATATTTTTAGTGGAAGTAAACCTCCGAATGATTCGACAATTCAAAGATTGGTAAACAAATTTCGTGAAACTGGGTCTGTCGAGGATAGAAAAAATACAGGCAGCTGCAATGCTTTGTTGGGAATTTTGCTGCTGTAGCGCAAAGTGTTTGCTGAACAACATTCAACATCGATATATGGACGTTCTCAACAATTAGACATTCGTTGGCGGATTTTACCTGCAGACGCGCTCATGGTGAGCATTTCAATGATGTAATGTTTTACATCTAATTGTTAAGAGCTGTATAATTTGAACAGCTCACCCGCATAAATACTGTGTAGTAGGCTGACACAACTCTTAGATTTCGTAGTGTCGATGCCAGCAGCTTACGCCGGTGATTTGCCTTTACCACGTTTGCGCACAGGAATGCCATCATAACGACTTTCTCTGCGTCGTGTTTTAGTTTAGCCGAAAAAGTAAGTTTTGGATCCAGTCACATGCCTAAGTACTTTAAAAACTTGTTTTTGCATGCTAACTTATAGTAGGATGTGCTTCTTTGTTAACTTCGTATTAACTTCGTTTTCTCACTAGCTAATTTGAGGTCATGAGAATTTAGCCAGTTAGTCAAGTTTTCTACGAGCTTCTTCAAGGTTTTCTGCTGTGATGGCTTCTCACATATCGTCTGCGAATCCGATTAGGAAGGTACTATTAGACATTTCTATATTGATTATCTCGTCATAACGAATGTTCGTCCCGTCGAAACCGAAAATAGATCCCTGTGCTGTTCCAGATGTGACGTCTATACCTCAAAAGCCCCCTCAGAAGTTTGATAGTCAAGTTTCCTTTTTTCATTTGAAACCGGTATTGATATATTTGATTGAACTTGTTAATTAAATTTAATTTGACTTTTTTAAAAAGAGACAACATTCAGCAAAGAGTAGTCTATTTTTCCATCCAGGTTATACTAGTAGGCATTTGCGATTGAACAGTTCTGTTAACTGTGCAAATAATTGCATATATTAGTGCCTTAGAATAGGATTTGCTTCAGTCAGTTTCTGTCTACTATTTTTAGCTTTCACGTCTCTCATTGGCAATATCTAGTGAAAGGTCAATAATGCATAAGCTCTCACCCAATTTTCTTTCAAATATGTCAGCTCCACTTGTACAAGCCATTGGCTATAGAGTTTTCCAAACAAAGAAGCGAAAACAATGCAATTTCATTCAGCAAAGCCTTTATATAACAGTATTTTGATTCTTCACCTTTTAAACGTTCTAATACGAATAATCGTATTAAGAACATTGAAGATGTCACCAGCGATCTCAACAAGTTATCAAATTTAAAATGTCATAAATAAAACTGATTTGTGGAAATTATGACTGAAAACAGATGTTTTGGTTTGTTTATCCATTGTATAAGTTTAACTTGAATGCGATTATAGCTCAGAATTAATTAATTAGTATTTAGTATCAAAGTTTTGGCAGTCAACATCCCATAACAATGCAAGAAAGGCGAAGATAGTAAAAGGCGAACAAAAGAAGTCAAACAACTCAAAGATATACAAATTAGAGATGGGCACAGAAAAGCAAAGAAGACAGAGCTCTTCCTCCTTCTAATCAGACTACACAATTGTGGTAGTATACCGTCTGCTTCTTCTTAATTGGCGCGATAACCGCTTACGCGATTTTGGTCGTGTTTAACAAAGCGCACCAGTCGCTTCTTTCTCGTGCTAACCGGCGCCAATTGGGCACACCAAGTGAAGCCAATGCAGAGAAGGCCTTCCTCTTCCTCTGCTACCACCAGCTGGTACCGCATCGAATACTTTCAAAGCCGTAGCGTTTGTATCCATTCGAACGACATGACCCAGCCAACGTAGCCCCTGGATCTTTATTCGCTGGGCTATGTCTATATCGTCGTAAAGCTCATACAGCTCATTGTTCTATCGCCTGCGATATTCGCCGTTGCCAACGTGCAAAGGTTCAAAAATCTTACGCAGAATCTTTCTCTCAAATACTCCAAGCGTTGCTTCATCGGATTTTGTCATCGCCCAAGCTTTTGCGCCATACGTTAGAACGGGTATGATGAGAGCCTTATTAGTTTTGTGAGGATATCAAATTCAAACAACGCGGCATACAGGAAACTACTTTTCGTACTGTCGAATGCAGCTTTCAAGTCGATGAAAAGATGGTGTGTGTCGATTCTCCTTTCGTGGGTATTTTCCAAGATTTGGCGTATTGTAAATATTTGGTCGGTGGTAGACTTTCCAGGTCTAAAGCCACACTGATAAGGTCCAATCAGTGGGTTGACGGTGGGCTTCAGACTTCCACACAATACGCTCGCTAGAACCTTATAGGCGATATTTAGAAAACTAATTTCGCGGTAATTGGCACAGATTGCAGGATTGCCCTTCTTATGGATTTGGCAGAGCACACTTAAATTCCAATCGCCGATTATCCGACCATATTTTGCGTAGAAGCTGATGCATGCACCTTACCAGCTCCTCGCCGCCATGTTTGAATAGCTCAGCTGGCAGTCCGTCGGCGCCCGCGGCTTTGTTGTTGTTTAGCCGCGTTAATTCTGTCGTCGACGATTGGGGTATCGGGATCTTCACATTCTCTGTGACATGCGCAGCTATGACTGTTTAGTAGGTTCGAGAAGTATTCCCTCCATAATTTGAGATTGCTCTGGATGTCAGTCACCAGTTCGCCGTCTTTGTTTTTACAGTCAGTATACCGTAGGCTACGCAAATTATCTGACACCCAATAATTTCTGGTAAATTAAGCAGTAAGCTCTCTCTGACTTTATGACACGGAGAATATCGGTGCGAACCCCCAGTATACACCACAAGGTATAAAACTGACTTTGGTTCAGTTACTCTAGGGAATGAGTGCTTCAGCAATCTGACTATGTGTGACTGGACATTTTCAACGCCTTAAAACCCTAAGTAAAGTTACCACAGCCAGAACTTGAAATTATTAGAGTAGTTTTGGTGTTAAAATCACAACATAAACTGAAAGATTGGCCTACCCCTCGATCACACGACCAGCATAAACTTATTCAACTGTGCCACAGGAGTCCTCTCGGATGAACTCCTCACCATGCTTTTATATAAGAAGTACAGAGTCTCTTGAAGATACAAGTTTTCCACTTCCAAGGAACGGGAACGAATCAACTTTGCCTTGATGTGATATTTTTGGACATTTTTTTTGCAACTTTTCCCGGGTTATACAAAAATGACTTATTTAATAAAATGATAAAATTTATAGAAAATCTTTTAAGAATTACTTAAGGCGTCCCGGTGACGTAGAATTTTCAAAAGGTCTATTTTTTGTTTCTGATATTTCAAAAGTATAGGTTTTTAGCAATGTACTGTCAAATATTTAGAGTGTCACATTCAAAACCGCGCCATTTTATCAATTTTTTTTTATTCTCGCACGGGACATAGCTACAGTCATACTGAATAATAATTTCTTGGGTTATTGTGTTTCAGATAAATAAAAGAGCCAAAATGAACAACACCATCAAGGTCCAATTTTTCGGGAGGATCCTCTTTAGCGCCATTTTTAAAATTACTAAAATAAAAACTTTTTTTTTAATTTTTGAATGTACAAGAAGTTCAATAAAAAGAAAAAAGAAAAAAATTTAATAATCGTTTTTCATTTTTTTATTGTAAAACAAATGCCTGAAAATACCCTAAATTTTCGAGCTCTAGACCACCGGGACCCCTTAATTCTGTATATGCGAATTTTTAACGAGGAAAAAAGCCAAATCTTTTAAAAGGAAATTACATTTTAAATACAACATCAGTTCGGCATATTTTTGCACCAGAGAGCGCTACATTGGAGAAAATTTCAAAACATGAACAATATTATTTAAAAATATGTATACTAGGGCGGCCCAATGGGATTAAATGGAACGATTTCTTCGGCATCCTTCATAGCAAATTCGGATTTTGCATAAAATTATAAGAACGTAAGTCCAATATAACATTGTTTAAAAAAATTTAATATTTCCAAGACCTATATTTTTTACCAATTTAATAATTTAATCAACCGCTAGCAGCTCTGTCTACGCAAAAATTAAAAATGTCTAGTCAAATGAAGCGAATAACTTTTTGATGCGGGTTTTAGTGCGGCGGCACCATTAAACCAATTTGTTCGTAATTACCCTACAATTTGCATATTAACCAAACACAGACGAACTGCGCCACAGCCACTCCTCAGTACTCCAACTTTTACGCAGGTCTTTCAATACTCCATAATCCAATTTTTACCGTAGATAGTGTCAGTCCCGAAGTGCAACACACATCTCTAATATTAATGTATACAAATTTCGAATGCATAAAATCAAAATAAAACGAACAATCAATTTTGAAATTTGTTTACCAGAGGATTTATTGGTTTTAAACAAGGAATTTCGGGTGATGATATCATATGATAACAACGTTGTCGCGTTAACTGTTGTTTTTGTGTTTGCTATCACCGCTGCTGCTGCTGCTGCTGCTGCTGCTCCCAACGATCATCGTCTATCGGGCATACTTCTCGCATGCAGTCCAGTCTACCTGCCGGCAAGCGGTGAACCAGCGCGTGCGCGTCACAGCAGGTGTTTGAAAGATATATAATTTGAAATGAAACCATTGAAATGAAATTCAATTGAATTGTATTGAATTCGGTGATGGTGGCGGTGGTCATGGTGAGCAAAGTTAGTTGTTGGTTAAGCAGCTTGAGGCACACGATGATAAAATACAAGCAAATATACCAACACTATACTATCTAATATAATTTTAATAAGAAACGTGTTTGCTGCGCAACTCAAACTGGGCTGGGAGCTTGTTTGTTGTTGTTAAGTTTTTCTATTTGTTCGTGTATTATTTGGGATGTTTATTGGGAGCTTCTTTGAATTTGTTACGCTTGTTTGCGAGCTAGCAGCCGGATAGAGCCCAATGTGTAACGTGGACAGTGAAAGAAGATAAGGGCTATTGCGGTTGGGGAGTCGCAGTGGCAGGTGCAGAGGCAGAGGCGCAAGACACAAAGTCGGTCGATTGGAGACGGCAGAAGCTGTGCAGGAATTTCGGACAAAGATTGATTAACATGATAAAGGTGGTTGATGGTATGAAACAATAGAATAAAAAAGAAAACAAAACCCAACAGTTTAGGTAAATCTCCAAAAAAGCTCGCAATCAAAGCTGGCTTGCATTGATATACATAAATACGTCCGCACATACATTTATATATGTGAGCTCATGTGTATCCGAAATTGCGCTGCGCTGTTTAGCCTCAATTTGCGCATTTTTCACTAGCCATTGCGTTTACGGTAGCCCAGCCCAACCCAGCTAAGCTACTGCACATCAAGTCAAGTTTGTGTCTCAAGTCTTTCGTTTGAAATATACGCTTTGGCGATTGCATTTGATTAACATTTAAATTAATTGATTTTCGCTATTTAATTGCAATTTTCGGTATGAGTTACATCATTTGAAATTTCTATATATAAGCCACAACGTTATTCATTACCATTTAGTCGCTTGATTTTTTAAATATTTATTGCGCAATACGACTTGCCAATGTGCGAATATGTGTTTGTGACATTCGATTTGGTATCAGCTTTCGAGGTTTTGCGAGTTTCGAAATATATGTATATGGGAGTGATGCTAATTATATTTCATATAAGTATTTAAAGATTTCCTGTATTTATGTCAGCTGGATCTAGTAACATGAGAGGATACCATTCGAGATTAGATAAGAGAAAAACATAACATACCCTGATAATTAAACCGAAAGTAGTCCAATTTCTCAGGTTCAGCTCTCCAACGATTTCGATGATTTTCTAGATAATGATTTACTTTCACTAGATAGGAGATATCACTTATATCATGCACAAGGGGTTGTCACCTTTTTTTAAATTGTACTTTTTTCATTTTGGTTGTTTTTGTTTTAAGTGAAATAATAAGTATTCTTACTTACCTTGGTTCAAAAAAATTTTTAAATAGAGTTGCCACTTTATTTTCAATGTAAAATGTTTCCATTAACGATGTAAAAAGTTTAAATAAAGTATTGTGGTATAAAAGAAAAATGTAAATAAATGAATTCTCACGATTGCAAAATTTCAAAACAAACAATTTCAAAAACATGCGTATTTTTGGCAACATTTATTCAAAAATATTTTACAGTAGGGTGCCCACCTGATTTTTATAAGAATATTGCAAAAGCTTTAGTTGGAGTGCAATTTTAAATCGGATAATATATATATATTATTGGCGCGTACACCCTTTTTGGGTATTTGGCCGACCTCCTCCTCGTATTTGTGGTGTGCGCCGTGATGTTGTTCGACAAATGGAGGGACCTACAGTTTCAAGCCGACTCCGAGCGGCAGATATTTTTATGAGGAGCGTTTTCATGGCAGAAATACACTTGCAGGTTTGCCATTGCCTGCCGAGGGGCGACCGTTATTAGAAAAATGTTTTTCTTAATTTTGTGTTTTCACCGAGATTCGAACCCACGTTCTCTCTGTGAATTCCAAAAGGTAGTCGCGCACCAACCCATTCGGCTACGGCGGCCGATTGCATCATATTTTTATAGGATGCCACATAAGGGTATTTCGCAATTTAGTTTATTCATTTGAAATATAC
>JAYXIM010008954.1:0-10984 GCA_037575425.1 Anastrepha fraterculus | reverse complement strand
TGCATATATACAGTGGCGGTCACAATAATAGCAAAGCGACATACTTCAAAACTTCTATTATTTTTTACTTAAATTTTATTTTTTTTTATTTAATTTTTTTAAGGGTACAGCTCTCCTCCAATACTTTCAAATTTTCCATTTTTACTTTACTTTAAGAATTCATTCAAATTTCACTCTAAATAATATCTTTTCAATGTTTTAAGCTTAATAGAAAGTGTAAAAAGTCGCTATAAAGTCGGAGAAGTGATGAGAGTCGAACGAAAGAAGAAGAACGAAAACTTTAATCGCATTTTTCTCGAAATAAGTTTTCTCTGCACTGTCGAATAAAACTCAAAAAGTAGTCAAGATATCAACTTAAAATTTTACAGGTATATTCTTTAGTATATTGGCCTTTGCATGTACCTCAAATTTTATATTAATTATCACTAAATCAAAACAATATGATCAATTTGTTTATAAAAAAGTATAATTTTTTTTCTTTTTCACTTCATTTTCATTTTTTCGTTTTTTTTATTAAAAATAGGTAAGAGCAAAGCGGAATAATGAACAATTTTTGTCTGGTTGGTTTCAGTTTATTACAAGAGGCTGTACATTCCACGGCGCAAATTAATGTAGCCACATATGAGCAGCTGTAGCGCCGCCTTACGTTTTTTTTTATTAAAAAACCAATTTTGTTTATTAATTTAAGCATGAAAAAAATTATTGAAAAACTCGTTGTCAAAGGAGGTGCCCCCTTAATATAATTGAGGTTACAATAAACACCATACAATAAATACATATTCAATTTGAAAATTAAAAACATTTTTATGAAAATGTTTATAGACATTTCCAGCTTTTTAGTCAGAATTTCTGGTTACGCAGTGTTTGATATAAATTAGTATCAATTTAAAGTCAAAATCCGTGTTTATTTTTGACAGTCTGTTTTTTTTTTGTTGCAGTATTACGCATTTTCAACCACTTTAAAAAAATCGAGCATAAAAAAATTAAATAAATATTAAATACTTTGCAATATGTTGCGCTGCTACTATTGTGACCGCCAGTGTATATATATAAGCATACAAAAGTTATACAAAGTGTTTCATCTAATGTTGGTAGTTTCATTTAATTTGGCACATTTAGGTCGCGGTAGCCCAATGGCTTAGTGCGTGACTACTATTCAGGTGTGCGTAGGTTCAAATCTCCGTACATGAAACAACAAAATTATAGAAAACGTTTTTTCCTCATAGCGGTCACCTCTCGGCAGGCAATGGTAAACCACCGAGTGTATTGCCGCCATGAGAAAGCTCCTCATAAAAACATTTGCCGTTCGGAGTCGGCTTAACACTGTAGGCCCCTCCATTTGTAGATAAATATATATATTGAAATAAAAAAAAATCATCCAGGTTTGCAAAATTTTATTTTGAATTTTTTACTTCTTGAAATTCTTCTACTTCAAATTTTATTTTGAAATTAAAAAAAAAAATGTTTTTGTTGGAAAATTGATTTTGTATGTTTAAAACTCAGAAATTGTTTTATGCAAATCATTTAGTTCAATTTCTTTTGTTTCATTTTTTCGGTATGAGAACTACTTTCAATAAATGCTAATTTTATTTCTACTATGCCAAGGCGAATTCAAAGTGATCTCAGTGAACAGCTGATTCGATTTTTTAATATTGTAGTTTTCGGCTTGGGCATTGTCAAATTGAGTTGCTTATTTACATTTTAATTGGAAAATTGTGTACCAATCATCAACAATACTTTGCAAATAAACTATTTCTGTAAAAGCGAATTCATACGCCTTAAAACAATCACCTTGCTTTGACAATCTGAAAGCCAAAAGCGAAAACAAAATACATGGGTTACCTTTTGTGTTTTACGCTTTTACAGCACATTGTGAGATGAGCTGTAACTCGATATTTTTATCGAAAAGTTTGGTATTTTCCAATATAAACTTACATACGACTTCAACGTTTTTACCTACGCGTTTTATTTGTTTTGTTTTTTCAGTGAATTGAGATATTCATATCGCCCAAGATATGAAATTAATGCCATGATTTATAACGATTTTTGACGTCTTCATATGAAAAAAAGTGTGTACACTTTTACACCTGTTAAATTACCCAAACTATGAACAGGGGCCAGAGCACACCTTTTTTCCAATCTGCTACGTGAGAAATGCTCGCTGTTTAGTAATCTTGATTTTGTAAACATTTATGAGGGTTAGTGTTCCTTAATGTACGCGAACCTTCCAGAAGAATTAGGAACAGGGTTTTTGGTTCAGCGAGTTCGTCTTCGTCGCTTGAATGACATCTATTAGGTTGGAGAATAAGTTCATAGCGGTTGTTATATTTTCCTTTATTTTACAACGATTTGTTTGCTGTTTGGTAAAGGGTAATCATTCGTTTCATAGAACAAAACAATGTAGTTTATCAGTCTTGAGGCTTGGAAATGGAATACTCAGGAGACAAAAAACAACATTTTCATCGAGGTCAAAAGCAGCCCGGGACATTTTCGACGTTGCCATAGGCGAGTCTACAGCACTGAAATGGTTTGCAAAGTTCAAACATGGCGACTTTGACTTCGATGACACGCAGCGCAAGGTCTTCTGAATTCGATAAAGAAGTTCTCAAATCACTTTTGAAGGAGAATGGTTGTCAAACCAGTCGTGAATTGGCGGGAAAAATGATTCCCGATTTTTGGCGGAGCGGGAACGATTTTTGTTTAAATAAAATTCTTCGGTAAAAATGCTACGAACTTATTCCCCAACATAATAATTACTAAATAATGTTAAAAAATATATATGCTATAAATCTATAAAATATAATTTAAAAAATTATATTTATTTAAAAATTAGTTTAAAACGTACATTAATCGTAGCATAAAATGCACCCTTTATTTATTTATCATCCGCGTGCTCAACAAATTGGAAAATCTTGATTAAATGGGCTTAGCGGATCTTCGCCATCCCTCAATCAATTGTCAATCTAACCCTAAAATATATAAAAATTGTAGGGGAGCGTAGTTTTATTAATAAGACGCGGTACAGATGAAGCCCTACAATTTATTTGTATCTCAAATTGCGATGCGCTATCCGCTTTCAGTGAATATTGCGGCAAATTAACAATAAATATATGCAATACAAAATTAATTTATTACATTTTATTAAATGCGCAGCTGCCGGGCTTCTTCTTTGTGCTCGCATACATATTAACAAAACCCGCACAGGGTACATATATACATACTGATGTTAAAACATGTAATCGGGTTAAGTGTTATGGCACCTTGAACTTGAAATGCAACTCGCGAAATCGCTGCGAAATTAAAAAAACGTTATTAATTTTGTTTTAAATCACACATCTTGGCTGAAAACAGCAGTGAATTTGTTGTATATAGCGGGTACAGGTCACTGCCACCGCCTGACGAAGCATTTAAATTTCCGCATCCACACACAAGTACGTACACCCATGCAGCAGTGTAACATTTTTTGCAATATTTTGCTCAAAACTTTTTTGCAGGATGGTTCATGTAGAACCGACTCTCTTGGGAACGCCTGTTTCCGGTTGTCTCAGTAAGATAGCTGAGGCTATTGAGTGCTCATACCGAATGTGGCTCATTGGAGTGAAATTCATGCAATTCCATTCCTGCCTCGCAATTAAGAGATACTTTTCACAGTTACGGCTCATAACTCCATGTCGACGACCACCAGGTAAATGACGCGGAAGCGCATTCATGATCAAATATAGGTATTTCAATGCAAGATTTCAACGAAAACAAAGGCTCGTTCAAATTCAATAAATAGCCCATTTTCCGTTTGTTTATCTTTTTCTGCTCAATTTGCATATATAAATGTCGTAGGTAATAAAAGATCAGTACAAAAGAGAATCTGATGCCTCGCGTAATTGAACAACACTGGCCATTTATGTATGTATGTGCACACATAAGTACGCACATATGTAGGCAAACAAATTTTAACACTAATGTTCATGTAGATGTGTGTACGTGAGTTCTGGTGACGTTTGCCACTATTTAAATCGTAAATACCCGCTTCCGCTTATTATTCAATAATGTGCCCAAGAACACCCGAGAGTAAAACTTTAAACATCCTCTTAGGAAGACTAGTTCTATGCTACTAATTTGGTGAATGTTTCTAAATCGGGCGAAAGTAGGCAACAGTCGTAAACGATCAAAAATGAAGCCACGAAATAATTTGTGATGAAAACAGATTCTAATTAGAATCATGAGAGGAGACATTATATGAATTCCTAGATGTGTCAAGAAATATTGGATGCTGTCTATGGAGATGCTTCGTCACCTATGACCACAATTAGATATTGGTTCAACGAATTTAAACGTTGGCGAACATCCGTTTTTGAGGAGGAGCGGCCAGGATGCCCGGCAGACGTGGTTTCCGAGGAAATCATTCAAAAAGTCCACGACATGATTCTCGCTGATCGACGAACGAAAGTGCGCGAAGTGACAGAGGCCATAGGTGTGTCGACGGGAACGGCGATTAATACTATTTTACATGATAAGTTGACGATGAAAAAATTGTCGGCCCGATGAATGCCGCAATCGCTCATGGTGGACAACAAGCGGATGCGGCTGTTAAGTTCGAAGCAGTGTTTACATCAACTTAAGCGAGATCCGAAGGAATTTTTGCATCGAGTTGTCACCGTTGAGGAAACCTGGATTCATCACTACACACCAGAAACTAAGCAACAATCAAAACAGTGGATTTCTCCTCGGTGAATCTGCTTCAAAGAAGGCGAAGAAGTCCCATCGGCCGGAAAGGTCATGGTGACAATTTTTTGGGATGTGAACGGCGTCATCCTCATGGATTTTTTAGAAAAAGGAGGAACGATCACTGGACAATGCTACAGTGAGTTATTGGATCGCTTTCACTCAAAGGAAACACAGTGACATTTGCGAAAAAGAAGGCGTTGTTTCACCACGATAACGCACCAAGAGTTGTCGCCACCAAACTGCGTGATCTGCGTTATGAATTGCTGCCGCACCCCACGTATTCACCCGATCTGTCTCTCCGCGACTTTCTCTTGCTCCCTCACATGAAGAAATGGCTCGCGGGAAAAAAATTTAGTTCAAAACAGGAAGTCATCCTCGAGACCAAGGCGTATTTTGGAGAGTTCGACAAATCCAATTTTTTGGAGGGGCTAAAAAAATGGCTGAGCATTGGGAGAAGTCTAAAAGGGGGCTATGTTAAAAAATAAAAAACAAATTAGTTTTGAAAAAATGCTGTCTTCATTTCTAACACGGGTACTTATTGAACCTCCCTCGTACTTTCTAAGCAATTTTTTTTTTGGAAAAATATTTTTATTTAAAATATACTTTAAAAAAATGTTCTTCCGATAAGTATTGAATTTTCTTGTTCAAAATTTTTGAAACAATTTTTTTTGTCATTTTTGAAAAGCACCTCGCCCTCTAGATTTTTTCTTATCGTTTTTATTATTTGTAGCTTTGAATATAATAAACAGTTAACTGAAATAAAATTTAATAATTTAATAATAATAATAATTACAATTTTGGTAGGGAAGTTTTTAAAAAATAAAAAAATACATATCTTTGTTCCTTTTTAACATTTTTAAAATAAAATAAATAATAATTTGTAAATAATTTTTTTTTTTTGGAAAGTAAATATTTTTCCAAAAAAAAATTTTTATTTATTTAAAAATATACTTTTAAAAAAAAATTTCTTTTGAAAAATATTTTATTTTATTGCTCAAAATTTTTCCAACAATTTTTTTTAGAATTTTTTTTTATTTCATTTTAAAAATTTTAAAAATGTTATTTTAGAAACACACCTCCCCCTCTAGATTTTTTCTTATTGCTTTTATTATTTGTAAGCTTGAGTATAATAAACAGTAAACTGAAAATTTTTTTAAAAATAATTTAATAATGTTTAGAAATTTTGGTATGGAGTTTTTTGAAGAAATACTTATACATATCTTTAATTTTTTTAACATATTTATAATACAATCAATTTTTTTTTGGAAGAATATTTATTATTTATTATTTAAAATATTCTTATTAAACATTTTTTGTTTTTGGAAAAATATTTATTAAATATCCTCTCCCGTTCAGTTTTTTCTGATTGTTTTCATTAACAGCCGAGGCTATGCTCAGTAATCTCAGAAAGTTTCGTAAATGACAAAAATCTAGAATTTAGTTTAAGTTATAAATTTAAATTTATTTTTCTCGTTTTTTAAATATTATAAACAACCTCAAATATTAGTTTGGGGGGAAACAAATTTATGCGCAAATGGTTTAAAACTGTTTATGGTCGATCTTTAGCCCCGGGCGATGCTACGACTGCTAACATGTCGATCCACTTCGATTATTTCTGTTTGGACCTTATCAACATTTAACATCTAAAATGCCTGTACCGAATCGACGAAACCAAAATTGCTCATAATTAGCTGTTACAGAATTGCGTGAATTGTTTGATTGATACTTTACGGGATACCGATCACTACAGGCATCTACCGAGAAAATAATGGATTTCTTTTTCTCCAAATTAATATTTTATTGAAAAAAATTCTACGTCAAACTTATGAACATTAAATAAATCTCAAAATGATTGAATTTGTTCCCAAATTTTTCCAGTTTAATTCTTATTATCAGTGCTAATTTTAGCCACTTCGAACTTTGATTTTATTGCACTAAAATTTAATAGATAAAAAACTGCGTACCCGAATTTCTTCTTTAAATTCTGATTAAAAAGTATGAGATTTTGATGAAAATTTGTTGAATTTTCATAAATCTTTTGCAAAGCTTGAAACTTTGATTATTATGGCGTTTGCTATAGAAATAATTGATACTAAAAAATAAAAAAATACTAAAAACTAGTCACTAGTTACTAGTGTGGCGCTTTTCTTGCTCGGTTGGGTAGTTAACACGAGTACAAACTTCAATGGGGAACAGGAGCCAGATAGTATTTTCTGCTTTTGTAAGTATATTTATTAATGTAGATACAAATGCTCATTGGTTTGATTATAAGAAAGTGCCCTGTAGAAAATTCACTAATACCGAATTGGTGTATTTCTAGTCAATGGCAATTCGCATTGATCATATTTGCGATAGTCACAATTTGATGATTTATACAGTGATGTCACTGTCTATATTTTTTCCAACTGACAATTTTTGCTATAAATCGAGACTAAATAAACAGTACTAAGTTCACACATGAGATCTACATAATATGCTCTGCATACCTTTAGGGTCAATCCACACCATGGTGCCGGTCTGCTCTTGGCCTTATACAATAGATCGTTTCAAACTAGGAAGGAATTTGGCAAATTGCATGTATGTATGCCAAATTAAATTATAACCCAGGTCTTGTTGTTGATGTAGCAGTTTACAACAACCTGCCTACTGCAGTGAATTCATCAGTCATTGTTACCTATCAAACAGTAGGTCCAGGAAATATACTGTTTCTGCAGAGTGGATCCAAAGAAAGTTACGTGTTTAATAAGTGGGTTTAAATGGTGATTGGTGTTCAGCCGGGCACCTTTACATGCCGAAGATATGGTTCTAGGTGCCATTTATGTGGCAGTCTAGTTTTAATTTTTTTTTTTTCTTTTCAAAATCTAAATTAAAAAATTTAAATTTCATTGAAACTTATATGAGACACAATAACTTATGTTCATTAAAAAAGAACAGCCGTAATATCTTTCAGGTCTTTTCGAACCGGCAACTTACTAATTACAGATACCAGAGTCTCATAAAATGCTTATTTCTCAATCTTGGCGCGAAGTTATTCGAAATTGGCCAGATCTGAGCTTTAACTTCGGTTTAGGTTTTTCCTGCAGGGTAATATAGTACATCTACATATGCATGTACGTATGTTTGTGTATTATTATGTTGAATTGAATGACTCTCCGAGATCATGTGGGAAATTTAAATGCCGGCAATTGACATAGTTCAACCAAATTATCTTTCTACTGCAGTAAATTCCTCGATTTACAAGAACTTCAGCAATTTACAAGGATTCATTGTACGAAAACGTCGCCGGATAAATTAGTTAATTTATAATGCAATTGTACTAAACTAATAAAGATCTTTCAAATGGCGTTGCCCATTTAGTTTCATTTGGTTTTTGAGATACTGAGTATGATTTTGCCGTATGTGCAAAGGGAACCGCACTTTACGCGCAAATTTTGTCGCATGTCACAAAAATTTTCACATGCGACAATTTTTCACGCAAATGAGTTGATTTTATAACAAATCACAGGTGACAAAATATTGTCTGTTTATCAATTAGAGCAACATATAGTATACGACAAAATACTGAATAGTAGAAAAATTTTGTCGCATGTGTAAACATTTTTGTCACATTTAGCAAAATTGTTGCCAAATGCAGCACACGACTAAATTTTACTGAGGAAACAAAAATAATTTAAGGATTTTCTAGACCAATAACATAATCTGCACTTTGGAAAAAATCTATGTCAGGTTTTTGGGAAATTGAATTCCAAATTTCAATCACGATTGTAACACAAGATATTAGTTTATCCGATCGACGATATGTTGGCGAATATTTGAGAGCAAATAAAGCAATTTTTATTTCTTAGTATAGAAGAGCCTTATAATTTCTTCGACATCACAGTATCCACGTGTATCGAAACCCGGGAGCAAGTTTCAGAAAATAAGGTAACAGATAAATACTCGCGGAAAGAGTTTTAAACAAGACATGGAAATCGGGGCATATCGTACCAGCTGAGTTTATTGTTTTCACAATTTCTGGAGAGGGGTAGAATGGATGGTAGATGAATGGAGGGGTAAAATGGTAGTCTTGACTAGACTGGTAGACTAGTCCGAATATCGCGTTCACTTACCATACCAAAAACCTGCACTACACAATTTGTTGGTTATGTTTTCAATGTAGCACCGCAAAAATGCACACAAAATGCGTCCAACAAACGAGCAGGCCTATGAAGCAGCTATGGGAGAAGTAGAAGAGCAACAGAAGCGAGAGCTGGAGCACACATAAATAATTTCACAAGTAGTGCTTTGCTCTCAACTACAGAGTGTGAAGGCACCCCGCACGACACTAACCACCTTTTCACATGTCCCATCAAACCCATTCATCTAACACCCTTCTTCCTCTGAACCCAACCTGTCGAAGCAGAAAATTTCCTGGGCCTACGATTAGATGAGCTAGACAAAAACTATCGGTGATTTACTCTACACTGACAGGGCAAAGTTACTGCTACAACAACAACAACAACACGTCAACTTTTTTTACTATTGTTCTGAGCTACGAGCGTTAATAAAACGTAACTTGCAGTGGAGCAATTAACTGCGTGTTTTGCGCTATCTGCTCTACTTCTCATCTGTTCAAGAGAGCAGAATAATGGAACATTGGTTTTTGAGCACTGCCGGCTTTAAACAGAAATCTTAATGGAGCACTAGACTATTGTACATATTGCCCCCTTGAAGCGCTACATAATGATTTCTGAAGGCAATCTACTAGAGAGGAATCTAGAGAGGTCAGGCAGAGACTCACTGAAGGAAATCAGTTCCACTGTTCGCCAAAAGGCAAAGATAACTTACGAACATGTAAGAATAGGACACAGCCGTCATGTACCCACAATAAGGGAATTGAACAACTCTGTCATGCCCTCAAAACGTAGCATGTACTGATCTGATGGTCAACGAGATAGAGATCAGTGCGTCGACAATTTTGCTTTGCAAAGGCGTTATCGAAAAAACTAAAAAAAATAATGAACATAAAGCTACGGACTAGCATAAAAATTGTCCATCTTTCTACTACAAAAAAAAATGTATCTGTAGATATAAAAGAACTGAGGTATTGCAAGGCATTCGGTGTGAATACCTCTACTGCTCCATGAAGAGTTTAGTACATAATATTTGAAATTTTGATAATTCTGTGCGAATTAACTTTTTGTTAGAAAAATCTTCTTGCTTGCGAGTTCAAATGTGTGCAGATCACGTGAAGACGACTTTCCGAATTAGTCACAGAAAGTTTATGACCTGAATTAAACAATCGGCTACTTTTTAAGAAAGATGTCAATTGTTAAAAAAGTTAAATTAATAAGTTCACAATACTGGTTTCAAATGAAAAAGATTTAAGAGGGCTTAATTTTGAAAATATTTTTGAAAAGGGTTGCCACCCGTCTGAAAAATTTAGTTCAAAAACAATAAATAAAATAAACGAACTATAACAATATGAGTGTCAGAGGAAAGAACTTTGAAAAATATTAAGTTCGAATATATTTTTAAGAGGGCTGCCACCTGTTTCAAAAACTAAGTTTAAGTAAAATAAATAAAATAAATAAAATAAAAGAAATATATAAAAAGAGGAAAGAGCTTTGAAAAATATTAATTTTGAAAATATTTTTGAATTGGGTTGCCACCGGTTTGAAAAATTTAGTTCAAGCAAAATAAATAAAAAAAAAAATATAAAAAGAGAAATTTTAAATATATGTTAAATTCGACTACATTTTTGAATAAGGTTCCACCTGTTAGAAAAATTTACTTCAGTAAATTAAATAATTGATAATAAATAATTAAAGTATTAAAGTATTAGTGGCAAATTAAATAAATTTAAGAATACTATTTTGAGAAAAAATTTTTGGTGATGATTGCCACCTGTTTGAATAGTAAATTCAATTTAAAAAATAAGTTAATTGAAATGCTAATATTATATGGGTGGCACATGAGAGAGGTAAGAAAAACCTATATCTTGAATAGGGTTGCCACCTGTTATAAATTAAATAATTGAAACTAAATAATTAAAGTATGTATTAGTGCCAAATTAAATAAATTTAAAAAATCTTATTTTAGAAAAATTTTTTGGTGATGATTGCCACCTGTTTTAGTAGTAAATTCAATTTAAAAAATAAGTTAATTGAAATGCTAATATTATATGGATGTCACATGAAAGAGGAAAGAAAAACCTTTATCTTGAATAGGGTTGCCACCTGTTAATAAACTATCGAACTATCTATATCGATGACTATGGTTT
>JAYXIM010008953.1:0-10979 GCA_037575425.1 Anastrepha fraterculus | reverse complement strand
TATTTTGATACATTTTTTTTGAGCTTTCAAAATTATTTATAATACAAAAATAATTTATTATACAAAGTTTTAAACTGTAAATTCTATTCACGATTTTTATTGTAGTATGTATTATATTCTTCTAAAAAAAAATTTAAAAAGAAATAAAAAGCGCGACGCAACGGCCATGTCGTGTTTTATTTGGCTCTGTAGACTCAGGCTTGCTGGCATTATTTCCAGCCCAAGTCTAAGTGCCACTCTAGCAACAGCCGGCGAACCAGTTCTCGCGTGTGGTAAATTAATCTGCGAAACTTTAGTGCTGATCCATTATTACTTACCACCTGCTTTCACGGCTTCGCACAGTATTTCGGCTATAAGAAAGTAGGTGGCAAAAGTCAAAAATACAAAATTTCACGTAACGAATTCGTCCTAGCTCAAGATACTCTCAAGAAAGAATATAATCGCCGCGATATCGACCAGCCATTTTAGTTACGCTTGGGTGTGAACAGTTTAATTCTAATTTTTTTTCAACTCTAATCAATTCCATAATAGACTTCCTTTCCTTTCCATAATAGATTTCCTTCCTCCATTTCCTTTAGATAATTTGTAAAAAACAAATATGTGAGTGATTTTTAAGTTAACTCTCATATTTCAGATAGTGGAAAGCAGAAGTAGAATTATAACATTCCTTTCTTTTTAACAACCGTAGCCAATGAATATATTCATAACCTTAACGGTTGGAAACTTCTTCTCATACAATTTTAAAGCGTATTCGCTACTAGAAGAGAAGATTTTCGATACATTTTGATATTTTCCCACCTAATGTAAAATCGTCAAGCACTGGTGTCGTCAAGTTTTGACAAGGGTTTTGCCTCGGTTTCATCATTCACGAGGATGTTCGTTAAAGCGTCAGACTCATAAGGTACAAAGTTGACTTTTTCAACCAGTACGCTCCTTGTTACTTCAATGGTCACTTAACGGGGTTGGATTGCTATAAAAAATAATAGTATTAAAAATTGGAGAAGCTTATTTCGAGAAGCAGAAAAAAATTATTTCTTTTGATCCTTCTAAAAATCGCCGAAAGGTTTTTTCTTATAACTTGGTTATTTTTTATCTGATTTTAAAAAGCAATATACCATTCTGCGAGTCTTGAGGGGTTATACAATCTGTGTCAGAAGAAAAGAGCCGGTTTTTTCTTGCAACTTCAAGATATAATTCGTTCTGCGTTTTGCTGTGTAATAGTACCACTCAAGGGCTATCAGCATAGTTAGCACTGGCACTCAGGTTAGTGTCGTTCGAAACTTTCCCGTAAACGCAACCAAAAAAAAATGGGTGAGAAGTACGCAAAGCGTTTTGAGGCGGTTTTTTTTTGCACGCATTCGAAATTATCTTACGCCGCGGCTGCAAAAGTAATTAAAAAATCAAAAAAGTTTGTTGTGATGTGGAATCAGCGGTATACGGTGTATAAAAATGTTGCTGACTTTTCCGAGCGCGGCTTGAAGCGAGTGACGACAAAAAAGTAGGATAAAGAGATCGTCCAAATTTTTAAGCGGGACCCTTCTTTACGACTACTCCAAGCACGCACAATTCTTACTAAAAAGGTTATAGATGTAATTATCAATAACATCGAATGACGACTGAAGGAGGCGAACATATCCTACCGTCCCACATCTTAAAAACCACTGCTCTCAGCAAAACACACTGAGAAACAACAAAACAAGAAAATGACGTCACAGTATTGGCTAAGCCTTCCCAGCCCCCAGACGCCAACCCCATTGAAAATGTGTGGGGAACTATGAAAACGCATCTTACCGGAGCGCCACTCCATGATTGAAAGCAACTCATGTGTCAAGTTCGCAAAATCTAGTTCAGAAAAGCTGGTTCAAAGCATGAATAAGATACCAGGCTATACTTAACAACGATGGAGACTACACGGCTTGTTAAGTATGTAATGCACGCTTGTAGTTTTGTACATATATATAATATAACAGGTGGCGCTAAAGTAATCCTCCTATCAAAAAATGCTATAAATATTGCGATTGGCCCCTAATGTCAGTTCTGTTTTGACATTCGTGTAGTAAACACATGCGAAATACACGTTAATAAACAATGTTACGCTACACTGCTCCAGAACGCGGAATATTGCTGACTATTTATTTGACCAATAATCGGTCGGTGACTTTGGCACAACGTGTATTTCGTCGCAGATTTCCTCGCCGTCCAACGCCTACAGGTGAAACACTGCGACGTTTAGCCGCTCGCCTCGAAGAGACTGGCACAACACGAGATGCTGCCAGGCGTGGCAGACCCCGGAGTAGCCGTTCTGCAGAGAATATTGCTGCTGTAGCCGAGGATGTCATGGAAGCGCCGTCAACATCGACCAGACGACGTGCCACGCAAATGGGTATCAGTCGACGGTCTTTACATCGAATTTTGGTACAAGATTTGAAGATGTTTCCGTACAAAGTCCAGACGGTGCATTAGCTATTAGCTGCTGACCGCCAATCGCGTCTAACATACGCTCAAGCCATCCTTAATCACCACCAAGAGGAAGATGATTTTTCATCAAAAATAATCATGAGTGATGAAGCCCATTTCCAGCTTAGCGGGTACGTAAATAAGCAAAATCTACGCTTCTGGGACACTGAAAATTCGCGTGTAACCCACGAAGAGCCATTACACCCGCTCAAAGTCACTGTATGGTGTGCTGTTTTCGCTGGAGGAGTCATCGGACCTTTTTTCTTCGAAGACGTCGCGGGCCAAACGGTTACTGTGAATGGTGAGCGCTACAAAGCAATGATCAACGAGTTCTTTTTGCCGCAACTTGATGAATTGGGATTGGAAAACATGTGGTTCCAACAGGACGGTGCAACGGGACACACTGCACGTGCCACAACCGATATGCTGAAGGATGCATTTCCCGGGCGCCTAATCTCCCGTTTTGGCGATTTGCACTGGCCAGCAAGATCGCCTGAGTTGACCGCTCCAGACTTCTTTTTGTGGGGCTTTTTGAAGTCGCGGGTTTATGTCAACAAGCCTCAGACTCTTGCAGCTCCTAAAGACAATATCCGTCAAGAATGTGAGGACCTATCGCCGGAAGTTTTGGCCAAAGTGATGGAAAATGCCATAAAAAGGGCTCAAATGGCAATCAACTGTGGCGGCGGCCATTTACATGACATCATATTCTCGACTTGATGTAAAAAAAATTAATTAAATCAGCCTAATAGCCACCACCTCTACAGATTTCTGTTTAATTAAATTTTTAACATCAAAAGTGCCTTAAATTTGAACTTCTCTGTCTTTTGAGGAAATTTTCTGCCTTTCGAATGAGAAACCCGTACAAATCATCCATCATTGGATGTGCTCAAAAGCCTTTTAGTATTTGAAAACTTGCAAAGAGGCAGAAATGATTGGTAAGAGAACTAAAGACACATATTTAGTTATGTACCACTCTTATGATATCTTTATTGAAATCAATTCCGAAAACCATCGCAATCACTTCATTTGCTGCATTAAAGTCGCCTACTCTTCAAACTTACTAGAAATCCAAAAATTGTTACAGATTAGTTTCTTAATCTCTTTTGCTTTCACTTCTCTCACTCTACCTCACTTTTTCCTTCGTTTCTTCTTGCTTTTTCTTTAGTGTTGTTGCTTTAAGCTTCCGCACACATATCCTTGTCCATTCTTGCTTTTCATATCAGCATTTGTGTATTTGTGTCGTAAAAATCTATGTTACATTTCGGCAGCCACGGCAAATAGTCATTGGGGAGTAGTTTAAAGGCCGCACAGCAAATTTCATAGTTATTTGTGTTGTGTTGTGTTTATTTTTATTTTGCTGTCATTTGACAACTTACGTACTAACATGAGAGTTGACTATTTGACTGGCGCTGCTTCCTCATTTGCGAAATAAGCACTTTTTATGACGAGACCTTGAAAAAGGAATAGTAAAAATAGAGAAAAATGTTTGGGGCTTAAATCTGTGTTGCATTTATGTATGAAGAAGAATCTGGCTTAAAGTTTGATGAAAGAAGGTTTGGCTCTTTTATAGATTACTAGTAGGTGGCGCAAATTTAATCATCCAATTTGGTGTTTGAATAATATTGTTAATAAATAAAAAATAATTTTGAGTAATGGAAATCTTTACTTCAGCCTTTATAATTTTGTCTGTTAAGTGAAAAAGATGATGTCCCTTAAGGGGTTGATAGTTGTTGATTTCCGGTTAGATGTGCAGTTATAAGTTCGTATTCCTGTCGAAAAGCTCCCTAATGGATGCGATTGTTTGAGGCTTGTTGACATAAACTAGCGACTTCAAGTAACCCCAAAGAAAGAAGTCTGGGATGGTTAGATCGGGACATTACCAAAACGAGAGACTGCGAGACCAGGAAACCCTTCCTCCTCAATATCCTTGTGACCCGTGCTGCATGTGCGGTTCCACCGTCTTGTTAAAATCACATCTTCACCGAGCCTCGCGTACTAATTCTTGCAGTAAAACACCTTTTATAATGACCTTGTAGCATTCGCCAGTAATAGTGACCGTGTTGCCGATGACGTCCTTAAAAACTGCGGTCCATTCACTTTCCCCGCGTGAATGTCGCACCACACAGTGGCTTTGAGTGGAGGTAATAGCTCTTCGTGCATTACACGTGGATATTCAGTGATCCAAAGATGAAGATTTTGCTTATTGACATAACCGCCTTTTCGACACAAAATTGTCATCTTCGTCGTTGAGACGGGATGATTTGACAGTAACTGACGCGCGACTTGCAGTCAGTAGAAGCCTAAATTTGAGCTTGATGGGGAGCTCTTTGCAGGATACTCCCCTACCAAGGATTCCGGTCCACTACAGTATTTTCCAATCAGAAGTAGCCACAATTTAGGTAGCTGTGGAATGGCTGCTCGCTTCTGTAGTTACGGTAAATGAGGTAAACATCTACCCCGGCAGCCAAGTGGCAATTAGAGCCTTGGACTCGCTGCTTGTACGTTCGCAATTAGTTGGAGAATCCCTAAATACCCTCTAGATTGCATCGGAATACTTTGATATTAGTCTCATTTGGGTTCGCGGACACAGCGGCATATAGAGAAACTGCTGAGCCGATGAGTTGGCCAGACAGGAAACCCTTCATCGTAATATGAGAGGATTGGGCCTCGCGCCAACTCAGCGAAGTGGCGAGGTGTTTCTGGCCGCGGGTAGATCGGGGGCGCTCGAGAGAACTCCTAAGGCTAATAAAGCCACAGCTATCAAATTTGGTAGGTATCCTTATTGGACACTGTCCGTTAAGTATCCATGCGGTTAGGCTGGGCATTGCGTCAAGCCCTTTCTGCAGAAGCTGACTGGAGGACGAGGTGGAATCATCTTAGTATCTTCTTCTTAGCTGCTCTGCTCTCGTCGGGCAAAGGTTTAGACAACTGGGCTCTCACTTTTTCGCTATACCAGAGGATATGGCGGGCTTAAATATCACACATCTGGTGAAAGTTATTAGCAGCTTGAAGCGGTTAACATAGACGTAAATCGCCACTCGGTGGTCGTCATCCTCATATCCTCTAATCCAATCCCTGGATTCTGTCGGGTTCCTCCCCCTTTCCTGTTCTCCTCCCCTCCCCCTGTATGGTATCACAACAAATTTTAATTTTTTGTCCAAGTGGGTCCCTCGTAAGGGCAGCCATTTAACCTAACCTAACCCAACCTACAAACTGTGTTTAACTGATGTACTTTCTACGGAAACAGGTGTACGTCTCTCACTGAAATTCGCTGTAGGATCCGGTTCGTCTGGTGATGTCCAATTGTGTGGTTGTTGTTTGGTTAATAATTTTTTTATTCTCAGCTTCATCCCGGCCGCGATATTCTCGGCTGAACGATCACCCCATAAGAAGGTCTATATTCGAGTCGAGTAGCTAGGCGCCGAAATGTTTGCACAGTTGACACAACACGATTAGGAAACCAACGTTCATATTCACGCTACGCCAACATCACCGATCGATTATTGGTAAAAAAAACAATCACCACAATTATTCCACACGCTACATACAGGACAAATGGCTACGGTATTCTTAATGGAAGTCTATGCCATCTGGAGGTATTTTAGTATTGCAATTTTTAGTGACAGTCAAGCTGCACTAAGAGCCCTTACTAGCCCACGCTCCTCTTCGAAATTAGTTGGTGAATGTTTGACAAAACTGAACAGTATTGCAAAACACAACAAAGTTTGTCTTATTTCCGTACCTGGACATTGTGGTATTGCAGGGAACGAGTTGACTGACAAACTGGTTAACGAAGGCTCTGCAAGCATCCCACAAGGCCCCGAAACCTTTTCAGGTGTCAATTCTGTTACAATTCAACTATTGATTGACGACTTCATGGGGTTTACTCGCGAAGATGTTGCTCTGAGTTGGACTCCTGCAGAGTACCCAAGAGCTTTGTGAAAGAACCAAACAGGAAATTAGCAGTTTTTCTCTTAATACTTAGTAGGAAAGACCATTGGCAAGCCAATATGCCCATTCTGTCGTGAGAATGAGGACACTGCAGGGTATTTTCTCTGTAGCTGTTCGGCGTATTCTAGAATCAGACTTAGGCTGTTGGCTTGCGATGTACTGATTATAGGTAAGGTTCATACTCTTGCTTTTTCGGATCTCTTAAAATTCATCAATGAATCCAAAAAAATTGCGCCGAATAGTGACGTCAAACCAAGTTTTCCGTCTTACCACGTACATACTTTCTGTGTGTTTGGCCGAGCTCCTCCTCCTATTTCTGGCGTCTTGATGTTGCTCCGCAAATGGAGGGACCTACAGTTTGAAGCCGACTCCGAACGGCAGCTATTTTTTATGAGGATCTTTTCATGACAGAAATACAGTCAGAAGATTGCCATTGTCCACCGAGGGGCTATTAGAAAAAGCTTTTTCTTCATTTTGGTGTTTCGCCGAGATTTGAATCTATGTTCTCTCTGAATTCCGAAGAAAGATTAAAAAAAGTAGAAAAAAAGTATTAGAAAAAGTAGAGAAAATATGTTTTTTCTTAGACTTTGAAACTGAAGTTAAAAAATGTATATAGCATTCCAAGGATATTTCCCTTACCTGTCTCTCTATCTTGCTTTGTCTTCTTCCTTTAATTTATATCACAATGTGAAAATTTAAGATTCAAGTCCAAGTGGGCCTTTTCATCCTTAGAGGTAACCATCTAATCCAACTTAATCTAATCTAGAGTATTCGTATTTTGGAAAAATACTTCAGCACAAATACAGTTTTTTATGTTTAAAAATTCATTGTACAACTCTTTAAGACAGATATCTAATAGTTGATTTTAAAATTTTCCACAACTGCGGTCAGCTGCTTTCAAATAGACGATACACAGTAGGGAAAATTACTAAAATCCAATGGAGGTTAAAAATTCATTAAATGAAAAAATGAAAATTAAAAAATGTTATATTTAAGTAGTTTCAAAGGAAAATTCATAATAATCATTGTTAAATGTAATATTGTAGAAATTTGTATTTAGTATCTAAAAAAAGTACCAGTCAATAAGTTCCGGGCCTGACCTCTAGATGGCGCCACTAATAGCATATCGATTTTTTTTTAATAGTGCTAACTTCTAAAGGTATACTGTCAAAATTTCATGACATTCTGTTTATTATTTACCAAGTTACAGTGCTTTAAGTGACGCTTCTTTTGCTATTTTTAAAAACAATGAATTCAAAGCAATTTCGTATGTTGTTTTATGATTGTTTTCTTATGAAAAAAAAATACCGTTGAAGCAAAGCAATGGCTCCATAAACGTTATACGGACTCTGCTCCATCGCAAACAATCATCAAACGATGGTATGCTGACTTTAAACGTGGCCGCACAGAGACCGGTTATGCTGAACGTCCTGGTCGACCAAATGAGGCAGTTACTCTAGAAAATCATGGGCAAACGCAAAGTGAAGTTGCAAGAGATAGCTGACGTCCTAAAGACATCAAAAGGAAGTGCCCTCACTGTTTTGCAAGAACATTTGGGTATGAAAAAGCTGTTGTCGAAATGGGTGCCGCGTTTGCTCACGCCGGAACAAAACCAACAACGAATTGATGATTCCAATCGCTGTTTGGACATTATTAAGCGGGATAAGTGTGAGTTTTTGCGTCGATATGTGACAATGGTTGAAACATTGATCCACCACTACACACCAGAGTCAAAACGGCAGTCATCTGAATGGACTGGACCCGGTGAAAGTCGTTCAAAGCGACCAAAAACGCAACAATCAGCTGGAAGAGTTATGGCGTCGGTATTTTGGGAATCGCATGGTATAATTTTCATTAATTTTTTGGAAAAAATGAGAAACAAATAATTCTGATTATTACTGTGAATTAGTGGAACAACTGAAGCAGAAAATCGCTGGAAAATAGCCCCATATGAAGGAGGAAAAAATCCTCTTTCACCGGGGAATGAAATTTCAATCAAATGAGGAAGTTATCGCTAAAACTGAACACGCATTTTGAGGCCAAAGATAAATCGTTCTACAAAACAGGCATAGAAAAGCTAAAAACTCCTTGGAATGATTGTATCATCGCCAAAGGGGACTACATTGAGGAATAAAGAAGAATTTTTGAAAAAAATGTTATTTTCTTATCCAGGTAAATTCCATTTTTCGTGCCATTAGTAAATTGGGCAAAATAACTAGGCGAAGAAAACAAGAAAATTTGTGCTTAATCAATCAATCAATAAAATAAATTACTACATGAAAGTATTGCTTGCAAATCATTAATGAAATTAATCCCAACATTGAGAAATGATAGCGAAAGATGCTGTAGGTATAAAAAAAGTTCGAATGCACGCAAACAAGAAAGGACCGAAAAAATACCGATAACAGTAACATAAGTACATATATACATTTGTTGGTGTATGTATAAAACATGAAAACTTTTAGTAGTATAAATAGTACGACTTCCTTTTAGAAAATTGCCAAAAAAAAAATGAGAGCAGCTACAAATAATTTTCTGTAGTTGCAGACTTTGCGCATTCACAACTTCCACAGAAAGTCAGCCTGACTAAAGGAGTAGCGGATAATCTAAAGAAAGTTGCCGGATCAACAAGCGCTCATCATAACATATTAGAATACTTGTAGTATGGAAAAGTGGAGTGGAAAACATGCTTTTCTATGCCTACTACAAAGCAGCAACGAATCTGCACAGATGCGCGGCAGGCGATGTATGGCATTAGACTTATTGAATAGCATTTTGGTGGCCGAAACATGTGAGAAAGTTCACAGCCTTATACAAAATATAAGAAACTTTACACAAAACTTTATTTTTATTTTTATTTTTATTTATGTGCAAGTAGTGTTGCATGTGTGCTTATCGCCCTAAAGTATGCTAAAGTTCACGTCCATTTATAATGTATAATCAGCAATGCCAGAATTCATGCCTTACTTGGGCGAAGTAACGAAATATTTTTACGACGTTGTGAAGTTTTTTAAATTTGTATGAAGCTACTGAAGATTTACTAGCCTAACTTAGCGACAATGACTTAAAATTATTAGTTACCATATTGCTAGTGTATTTTTTTTAAGAGCAAGTAGTACGTGGGCATTTAAGATAAAAAAATTCGTTGTTTGGTTTTATGTGTATGACTTTTTAGCGTCTATAAAGAAATTTAAAAGATGAGTGAGTGTTTGTCAAGTGACCAAAGTATGTTGGACATTGTAGTCAAATTGACGGAAAATTTCGTTAATTGTTGGCTTGAGTATAGTAAGAAGTAAACTAGAAAAATTTTGAAAAAAATTGATAATTTTAAGATTTATTCGAAGTAGAAAATTTTGTTACCAGATTTTAAAGTGTAATATACTCGATTATTTATAAAATTTGTATATCTTTTATTATTATTTTAGGATAAAACATGCTGTTTAAAACAATTTTTTGGAACACATTTTTAACTAATTTAAATAAAAAATTAAATGAAATTTAGAAAAATTAAAAAACAATTTAATTCCAATATAAAAAAAAAATATGTAAAAATGAAATGAAATTTAGAAAATTTAAAAAACAAGAATGAAAAAGATTAAATTTAGATATTAAAAAAATATATAGAAATACAATTAAATAAAATGGTGAAAAGTTAAAAAATAGAAATATTGGAAAAATTAAATGTGGGAATTAAAAAATATGTGAAAAAATGAAATTAAATTTTGAAACATGTAAAATAAAAAAATTGAAAAATGATATTTAGAAATTAAATAAAAAAAAGTGTGGTAATAAAAATTAAGTGAAATTTTACAAAAATTAAAAAAAAAAAATAAAAATAAAATTTACTAATTAAAAGATATGTGAAAAAAAGGAAATTAAATTAAATATAAAAAAATGTTAAGTAAAAAATGTAATTTCGAAATTAAAAAATGTGTATAAATAGAGAATGAAATGAAATGCAAAATAAAATTTAGGAACTAAAAATTAGAATAAAAAAATGGTATAAGAAATTAAGAACATGTGAAAAGAAAAAAACGAAGTGGTACTTTAAAAAAATTTTAAAATAAATTTATTAAAAAAATAAAATTAAGAAATTGAAAACTATTTGGGCTAATTTAGATTTATGTGTGAAAATAAAAAATAAAGTAAAATTTTTTGAAAAATTAACAATGAATAGGAAATTAAAAAAAAATTGAATTAAAAAAAGTTTCATTTAAAAAAAGTTTTTAAACTAAACGTAAAATTAAAAAGATATGTGAAAAAATTATGTGCAGGTTTAAAAAAATTGGGGAAATAAAAATATTGAGAAATGATTTTTAGAAATTAAGAAATTAAACTAAATTAAATTTAGAAAAATTTTAACTAAAAAAAATTAGAAAATTAAAGTAAAAAATTAGGTAAAATTTTAGAAAAATTAAAAAAAAAAATACTGATAAAATAAAATTTTGATATTAAAAATTTTCAATTTAGCAAAATATCGACGAAATAAACGTAGATGAAGTAAAAAGACCTGCTATGCAGTAAGCCATATCTCACGATATATCGGATCTACTGTAATTTGAAAAAGACTA
>JAYXIM010008952.1:0-11069 GCA_037575425.1 Anastrepha fraterculus | reverse complement strand
GGTAACCCTCCTACAACGCGATTAATTGGTTCCTGAAAAACTCCGCGTTGTAGGAAAATCGCGTTGTAGGAAACCTTTTTTTTCCTCCATTTTTCCTTTTCTTAAACAATATCACGCAAGTAACATTTTAAAGTTTTCTCAGCCGAATTAATTATATTAGACCTTTCATCGAATAAAAAAAAATTTATTTTTTCAAAGATATTTTTCTATTTGTCTATTTCAATATAATAACATAAATTAATTCATTTAATTAACCAGCAAAAAGCAATTCATTTATTTAAATAACATAAAACTAAGGAAAATAAAATCTGGGAAAAATAGACACGGATTTTCAAATCTACATATTTCAGAGGATTTTAAATCTCAACCTTCTACAAATCCGCTTCCTCGTCCTCGCTTATTATAATTTGCTTCAAACGTTTTGCTCTTGGTCGTCCTATTTCAAAATCCGAGCTTGACCGACTATCACATTTTTTTTAGCTCTTAGCTCTTTGTTTAGCTCTTTTTTTTTAATTTTCTAGCTCTTTTTAGCTCTTTTTTTGAGGTGTTTTAGCTCTCGTTACTCAGAGGGAGTTGGCAACAGTGCTCAAGAGTTAATTTTCGGGGAAACCCCTTATTTTATCTAAAAACTTGTGTGTAAATGTTTGAAAAAATTGCGGTTTGCAAAATTCGATAGTGCATACAAACATTCAAACACTTTTAGTATGTACATATGTATAATACAAACATATTATTATTTCTTTATGAGACTACGAATAATAGATATACACATATACACAAGTAATTTTTGATAATTGTGTGTTTATAGAATACAGTTTATAGAATATGTATTTAAAAAATGCTTAAAAATCGCGTTGTAGGAGTCGCGTTATAAGAAACATTCCGCAATTCGCAAACCGCGTTGTAGCGAAATCGCGCTATAGAAGTACCGCGTTATAGGAGGGTTACCTGTACAATAATTTAAAAAGAAAATCATACAACAATAAGCAAATGATTTTGTTAAATGACCTCATCACTCAAGACGATTTTTTGATGGAATTCCGGCTTATTTTCATGCATTTCAACGACCCAATCAGCAAAGACAGGACGTTGTTGATGATCGGCCGGCTTGAGTTCATGTGTTAACTGAACTTTATAAGCCCTAAGACCCAAATATTTATGCAAAATACGGTGTAATGACGTTTGTGGAATGCCTAATTCCAAAGAACGACGTATAATAGACAAACCTAGGTTTTCTTCAACACTTTCGGCTACAACAGCAATATTTTCGGCTTCACGATTATCCAAAAATGTTCGAGTTTTAGTTAGAGACGGTTCTCTGCCAAATTTTCACCATTTTTATAGTGAATTTTAATAATTTGAATGCGTTGTTTAAGCGTGTATCGTTCTATTTCTACTTGTGAAATATCAAAAAATTACATGAATAAAATATTAAAATAACATCTGTTATTGGAAAACCCTTTAGTTTATCGTCTCGATTAGCAAAGCTAATTTTTTTTTATTAAATGAGAAAACAGCTCTAGTTTATGAATTCCTACTATTCGTAATTGAAATTTAAATATTTTCATTTCAGATAATACATTCATCAAAGCTCGTTATTAATATTGATTCAGAATATATGTAAACTAGGTGACTGATAAAATGAATTTTAATTATTATTTTCATATTATTTTCAAATCATTAGTGGCACAATTTATAATTCAAATAAATGGATTTTTAATCAAATTAATTTCAAACCAGCTGAAATCCTTAGTGCTTTCAAACAAAACCACGCTTCAATTAAACACAAAAAAAAAAACAAATACAATAATTTAAAAAGAAAATCATACAACAATAAGCAAGTGATTTTGTTAAATTGCAGCGTAACTTTATTTTATTATCAAGCCAAAGATAAAAAAGCAAAAACCAATAAAAAATATGCAGAGCAGCATCGCTCATGGCAATTTTCTGAGGCTAATAGTTTCCAACTAACCTTTAGCCATTAATTAATGCAGAATTTTAATTTATTTATATAGCCACTCGTACTCTGAATGCTCTCAGCAAAAAGCTAAAAAAAAAAAAATAATAACAGCAACAATTTTCGCATATCGCAATCATCAAGAGTGTTGTTCGAAAGCAATTGTGCGCATTGAAATTGGCTATGGCTGGATGTGTGTCAGTAGTATTTGGATGTGTGTCAGTAGTATTTAACACTTAGGTGGCCAACAGGGTATAAATGCAAATATTATTCACAAAAGTCAACAAAACTTTTGACTGCATTCTCAGTAATTTACAATTCACTGAGGACATTTTTTTCGTAACCTTTGTTTGAGTTCATTTATTTATTTATGAAAGATAGGCTATAAATTAAAAGACAAAGGTGGCGGGTAAAATTTACTGCACTTATTTTGATATGTCTGACTAAGTAGCAATTTATGAGAATCGGATACAATTTATAAAAACATCAATTCATATAAAGTTAAATCGTGCGGTTAGAAAATTTTCAAAATCGTGAACTCGTTATTCGTGGTTTTAAAGTTTTTAGTGTCAAAAACTGACTTTTTTTTAAAGAAAATAAAAAAAAATTTTGTTTAAAAACATATTTTTGTTTTAAGAAAAATATATTTTTCTCAGAAAAAATTAAAAAAAAAAAACTGTTTTAAAAAAATTATATTTTCGTAAAACGTTTTCTATGAAATTTTTTTTATTTTTTTATTTTTTGGAAACAATTTTTTTACCAAAATAATTGAAATTATACATTTTTATTAATCGTAATTTAATGTTTTGTAGGAACACATTTTTTAGTAATTTTTGTTGTTATTGTATCGCTTTTCAAATGTTTTTTGTGATACAAATATACTTTTTAAATAAAAAAAATTTATTTAAAAATTAGAAAATATTTTGTTTTTAGAAAAAAAAATTGTCCTTAGAAAAATATCTTTTTTTAGAGAACAAAAAACAAAATAATTGTTTTAGTTTTATTAATATTGTTATTTTTTTGTAAATTTTTTTAGAAAATTAGATTTTGTGTTATAATTAATTTAATTTGTTTAAGAAACAAATTTTATTTAGAATTTTTCGGTAGTTTTTTTCTAATGTGGTAAATTCCCCTGAAGTCTGGTTATTGCACTAAAACTATTGATGTGGGGAGTGAGCGTTCAAGGCTTGAATTGAGTTCGACTATGGTTTCTGTCGTATCGCAGCTTCTATGAAAAATCCAACATTTTTTTTTTTAGTTTCTGAGAAAAATATTACTAGAACTATTCAGAATATTTTTGCATAGTTTAGTTTTGGATGAAAATTCATGTTTCTCAGTGTATTCAATAGAAATTTGGTGTATAATGACTTTGACTGAAGGATCCAGCGATCTAGAAGAAATCATTATGAAAGCGACCATTTTATGTATTTATATGCAGAAGAAGCGATCATCATAACTGAATTTAATGCGAAAGTGAATTAAAAATAATTTGTTTCTGTTGGAGAAAATGTCTTAAGCACTTTTTCGAATTGAAAATTTTAATTGAATTGAATTTTCAGAATTTTCTATGTACTGGGAAAAATGGGCAGAAAAGCTTTTTTATGGATTCTGGATTAGAAATGAATTTTGAGAATATCTTTCCTATCGTGAAAAGGTCTTAAAAACCATTCAAAAGAATTTTAAATTATAAATGAATTTCTTTCTTTTTTTGAAGAAAAGTTCTCCTTGCATATCTGAATTAAAAATTCGTTTTCAAAATTTTCTTTCTAAAAAAAATCTTAACCAGCATTCTTATGAATGTTGAATGGAAAATTCATTTTCATAATTTTCTTTCCAATGCAAAAAGGCTCTTAAAAGCCTGTCGTTCGAATTTTGAATTACAAATGAATTTTCACAATTTCCTTTTTGTTTTGGTTTTTTAGAAGAAAAGTTTCCTTGCATAGTAGTTCCAAATTCTAAAAATGCAAGTTTCTCCAAGAAATCTTAGCTGTTGATCAAAGAACAGTTAAGTTTCAGAAATATCAATCATTTCCTCTGCAATAGAGTTAACTTACCTGACTATTTTTTTTATATTTCAGGTTTGCTGATAACACAGCGTTCTGCATTATTACAAGGCTTTCAATTAAAAAGGCAATAAATTTTGTTTGGAAAATTATTTTTATTAAATTCAAAGTAAAAAATGTGTGAAAATAAAACAAAATTGAGAATAAGTTTACTTTTGCCTTTTTTCAGCGCCTCCAGACTGGATCCTTTAGTTCAGATCTTGCTCTCCAAAATGGCCCAAAGAGAATAATCCTTCGGATTCGCGTCTAGTGAACTTGAGAGCCTTTGTGTGGACGTTATGAAGTTTGGAACGTTGTTTTTCAACCATTCTTGGTTCACTCGAGGTTTGTGAGATGGTGCCGAAAAGTTATTGAAACGGCCATGGTCTGTCACCGAAATGTTTGTCCACCCACGGCTTCAAAGCAACCTCCTTTATACTTTCCCGATAATATTTCGAATTTACCTTGACGCCAGGTTCGGTGAAAGTGATTGTAAAGTGGCCATCTGCGTTTACAGCGGCTTAAACTATTACCTGTGGCGGGTGCTGCCTCCTGGTGGCCAATCGATGACTCAAATTTTCGTATCTCGTTCCCTATCGTTTTGAGAGTTTACGAATTGTTCAATTTGAAAATTTTTCTCGCCAGAAAACACAATGTTCGGAAATTGACCGCTTTCGACCATGCGAAGCAACTCCTTCGCTCTCTCAAGTCTGACTTGTTGTTGCTTTGGTGTGAGATCATGCGCCGTTTGGATCTTGAAAGGCGTGACTTTGAGATCATTTTTTGTATGCGGCGGATGCTAGGGTTAGATATTACGCCACTTGATTGGCACCAGCAGCGGTAGAGTCAGTCAAAAAACGTGCGTTGGAATAATAAACTCATACCACGTGTTAGTGAGTTGTTAGGAAGAAAGCAAGGAGAAACAGACTAACATCTTTCGTAGTTCTTCAGCGAAGACGTTACCGTTTTAAACTGGTAGGCATCTCTTTCTGTCCAAATTGCCCGAATACTGACGAAAGCGCAAAATTCGTGATTTTTCATTGCCACCGCTTCAGGGCTATGTGCGCAACCAGCGGGAGACATCTCAAATGTTCCTAGATAAAATCATGACGCGACTCTGTCATAATGATTGGAAACACAGACGATGCAGCAACCGTTACAGCAGTAATAACAGTGAAGGCGGATGGTTTACGACGACAAGCACAGAGATTTGAGTGAAACACTCACTACAATATCGCACAGAAGACAAGACGGTAGTGGGTTAATATAACACTATTGCAACCTTTCCAATGTGTCTTTTACTTTGGAACTATTGATGGCGTATAGCCTTCATAAACATGCAGCACCTGGACGCAGGTACCTGTTGTGTCTTCGCATATAAACGCGGCTCTACCCGAATGTTATACTTTTGTGGTCCTAGGGTAGAATTTAGCCGAGGTGGGAGGATTGTTATAGTATTAGTGGGACCGTACCTCACTTACCATTGGTGGGACGGCACCTTTCAGATGTTTCTGACATTTTCATTTAAATCTTCTTAAAAAAATGCATCTGATGACTCCTAGCTCTTGTGACATATCAGTACATAGTTCTACGACCACATGCCGAGAAATTTTTGTATCTTCAGAGATCGAATAAGCGCAAATTTTTTAATGTCTATCGGCTAGAGATCTTCATTGCAGCTACATATTTCCCTTTCTCTGATAGTCAGTCTTAATTAATTAAATCTACCATAATGCCATAGAATGTTGGCCGCCGTAGCCAAGTGGGTTAGTGCGTGACTACTAGGGTGCTACTTAAATTCAAGTTCAATATTTATTACTCATATCTTCTTAAACGTTTCGTAATAAACCTATATGCTCTAGATAAAATTATTAGCTCGATTTTTAAACGATAGCCCGTGCCGATTTGCGATTTAAACTTGTCCATATAAGTTGCATGAGTAGTACTTCGCTGTGACTTGTAACTACATGTGTTTTTTGCTGTTTTTACAATACATGACAAACTATTGCCCGGGTTGGATGTACGAAGTTTAAAAGAAGAACGCTTGCCAGTTATTGCTTCGATTGGCGATAGAGAACATCTTCTTGCAGTGCCAAAACTTGCTGCTTTTCGCCTGTCGTCGTCATGTTTATGAATTGGTGCTAAAAGCTGTCTTTGAAACCAAGATTAAGTAAATTATTAGCAGCCAAGTTATTCCGATGTTAAAAAAGTTCAGGGAAAATTGGAGAAAAATCGTTTCTAGTAACACTGAACCATCTCTTAATTTCATAAAAGAACGTGTCGCCGAGACAGACATTCGAGCTTTGTTAATATTTTATAAGGCTGAATTAGACAAAGGTTTTGTAAGAGATGACTACCGCAAATTGGTCGAACTGTACGTAATATGTTTGGGAGAATACACAGAGGAAAAATTTAAGCTATGGTCTCCCGGACCATTAAATAAATTAACTTTAACGGAGTTATCACGGCTGAAGAAGAACAAGAACAGTTCTTGCTGCGCTGTGTTCGGGACCATGGAAAATTGTATCCGGACTATAAACACCTACTCTAAAAAGAAGTTACCCTGACTTTGTGTTATTACTTTATGCTCTTAATCAAATACTAAGGTTTATCTCATTTAATTGTCACTTTTATTCATGTAATTTATTGCATTTATAGTGATTTTATAGCAGACCGAAATATCAGGACAAAACACGATTTTTACTAACCTTTGAAGCTCGGTCGGCACTGGTTTCAATTATGCTGGAAAGCTGAAATTGTATATTTTACAAGAAGCTCAAATATAGAATTTCATCTTTCCAGCATAATTGCAACCAGTGCCGACCGAGCTTCAAAGGTTAGTTAAAATTAGTAAAAATGTAGAGGGTATTTCGAAAGTAGAACATTTTTTTTTTTCACATAGGGGGCTACCATTCCAAGTGACTATCATTTGCAAGTGTGTGGGTTTGAGTCTCCGTACATGAAAATGCAAAACTACAGAAAAAGTTGCTTGTAATAGCGATCGCCCCTCGGCAGGCAATGGCAAATCTCCCAGTACAGTTCTGCTATTAACAATACCTCATATAAACCATTTGCCTTTCGGAGTCGACTTAAACCTGTAGGTCCTTCCATTTGTGGAAACCACAAGACTCACATCACAAAGTGGAGTAGGAGCGCGACCAAGCACCCAAAAAGGATGTGAGCGCTGTTTATTAATTTATTTATTTTTTAATACCGTAGAAATACTGTATTTGGAAAACTCATACACAAGGATTTGTATGTGCCAGAATTTGGAAATTTTTTCATCCACAAATACTTCTTACATTTTACTAAGGATTTGCCAATTAAAAAAAAAAACGTTTTTAAGATATTTTGACACATATATACTGTCACCTCTTTATGCCTCTAAGGGTTAAAGCAAACAAACTATGCATAGATACATGTTAATAAAAGTTGTTTTTCATCATTGTTTCTGAGTGGAATATTAATAAAAAGGTTTTATTTTTCACTACAATATTCAATTGCCTGATTGTTCGATTGAATGAATGAAGAATAAATGAATTGAAAGAAATCAATAGCCAAAGCGAGTAAAAACTGCTTCGATGCACAGCGTGAAGTTTGCGTTTGAATTATCGATGCTGAGCGCAGCAGAAAAACGAGCACCCACATATACACGCACACACACATGCACACTACATATTATATGCAAGTATGCATCGTAGTTTTATTCTAAAAAAGAAACGTGCGCATACTTTTTGCCAACTGCTGCTGATATTATCAGCATCCAACAATGCATTTGCAATGAGAACATTTGTAAGTGTGTTGGATTGTATTTGTGCGCTTTGTCAGCGTGTTGGTATTGATTGTAATGTTATTGGTTTTCGGGTTTACAGGCAAAACATAGAAATGCAATTACATCCGTTTTCCATGGCGGCGGAGTATTCCCGCTTCACGCGCTTGTTTGCCGTTGTGCGGTTGGATAAACCCACATTGCCACATCAATAGCTGCGTGTGTGTGTGTGTGCTCACAGCACCTCCCTTTGGATCTCCGACGGTGCATAAACACAGGTTCAATGAAACAAATTTAATTTATATGCATGTATGTGAGACATGCATACTCACACACATACATTTTTTTATTGTACTAAAACACTTCAATATGTAACTATTAATATTATTATGTATATTTGTTTGTTGTGCACTCATATACACGTAGATGCAAGAACTTTGATTTTTTTGTTTTCGTATTTTTTGTAGTTATTGCTTATCTGAATTTATTTATCTTTTCCATGACATATGTCATGTCTTTGTTTGCGTTTTCAATTAAAATTTTCACTGATTAATTTCATGTTGCGGTTGCTAGTCGTCGTTATGGATACCCTTTGGCATGGAAAGGGTCAGCAAGCAGGTTATTAGTTCCGTATACACATACATATGAAAGTTTCTTTATTAATATTTACTGTATTATCACATTGGGTGCCAAGTGGATTCGATGAAAATCTTCACCAGAGCTCAAGCAGGTTTTTTGTTAGAAAATGGCGTGCAAACAGCATACAGGGTGATTTGCTACCGACCTCAAATACCTTATGCTGAAAACAGTGAAAACCGTAAACGCAATCCTGACTCAGCTGTTCTGATCAAACTGATGAGAACCCCATGTAAATGAAAAGTTCCTTCCTTCCGTATCGTAGTACCGTAGATTTTATTTCACTACTTTTAAAAAAATCCCGTAATACCGACCCAGCTGATTGCTCTCCCACCACACAGTGTTGCCAAGCAGTACAATTCGAAATCATTTACAAAATAAGCTTACAAAAATGATAATTTTTGTTAAAATAGCTTAAAAATAGTGTTGAGTAATGTTAAATATAGATAAATGAACTATTTGCATTTGTTGGTTTTTGGCTTTAGTTTATTAAACAATGAAAAATTGTAACTGATAACGCGGATGTGTAAAAAAGTGAGTAAGCGAAAATATCAATGGCAACATTGTGTAGATACAGCCAAACACATACACACACAAACCGATGTATTGTGTAAATATGTAATTAAAAGAACGCAGTGGTTCTCGGGGGTGAGTTTTTGTGCACGGTAAGGAACTGCGGTAAGGGATTCCGTGCGGTCTTCACTGTTTTTAGCTTAAGGGTATCATTTTGTGATTCATTTCATTACGACAGGTATACGATTGCTACAGCATACAATTGCGACATAGAAACTAGGAACAAAATTAACTCTTTGCTTGGAAAAACAAAAGAACATTTTTGGCCCAAATGGAGTATGATCTTTATGGCTCCCAGAAAAAGGTTTGGAATAGCATATGAAGCAGAAAAAAACCAACCAACGAGTTTAATAATATAACAACCATGCAAATATGCACATGGGTTTCTTATTTCATTGAGCTTTTGGCCCAAGATCATCGGGCTTTCATCACACCAATGTCGCTTGAAGTAATACCAACTGACACACAGCCATATCTTGGTCCACATCAAAAGAAGTCAAGTCAGTTACAATCAAGCTTAAAAATAGAAAATCTTCCAGAACTGATGAAATTGTAAACGAAATGACGGCTCCTGTTGTATGTCGAACCATAAATACATAAGCTCTTCATGAAAGTAGTTCAAAAACTACCGGCTTAATTGAAGCTTAGCACAACAATTCTAGCCTTTAAAAAGGGAGACAAAAAAAGACCGACATCTATAGATGTATCAGCCTTCTGGGATTAGTGTCGAAGATACTCTTTTTTTTTGTTGGGACAGACTAGCAAGTACAGCACTATGATAACTTTAAGTCCATTGTACTGCACTCAGGTGGCCTTTTTATTTAAATCTACTCGACCTCCGCAGAAATCTGAATAGATCTTATATCACTTCTTAACGCATCAGTGCCAAGGACCTCAAGCCTGACTCGAGCGAAAGCCGGACAGACACACAGAAGTAGACCGCCGTCTCACCCTCCTCTGCACATGCTGGGTAGAGTGCACTGTCTGAGATGCCCCCTTTTCCGTGTGCTTCGCTCTTAGTAAGTGGCTCATCATCAGTTCAACCAGCTACCCACAATACTTTCTGCTTAATGACAGGAGAATTTGCGACAGCCAGTCAGACATGACTGGTAACATTAGTTTCGCCCATCTGCAGCCTCTCTCAGCCTGTCAAGCTTGTGGGTTGAAGTAACCAGTTTGCTAACAGTGGCTTTGAAGGCTTCAGAAGGGAGTGGCCGAATGGGCTTCGGGGCAAAAAAGTTAGCTTCAGAGCTCATCCTAGCTAAAGAGTTAGAGATTTGATTACTTGCGATACCCACGTGTCCCGAGACCCATATTAGCATCAGGATATTATGTCTAGCGACATAGTTCAGCCTGGATTTATAGGACTCAACTACCCTTGAAGGGGTTGGAGGGCTGTCAAAGGCGATGAGCGTAGCTTTGCTGTCGCTGCAGATACACATATGGGTTTGCTTCTCCATCTGTTCTCCACAACAAAGTTCATCACTTCTTGAACAGCAAACACCTCCGCGGGCATCACATATGCGTGCATTCCAAGAGCAAAGTGTAGGTTTGTCTCGCTGGATTCCACGTAGTTACCAGAGCCAGAACCGTGCTCGGTCCTGAAGCCATCTGTGGAAAAGCGAAAACAGTGTTGCCAGGCTCATTTTCAAAGATTCACCACTATTGAGCCTCTGGCAACCACACACTGTATCTCTTCTCAAGTACAACTCTTGATGGCATGGGGTCAAGGGGGCATGGCGAAGATCGTTGGATTCATGCCTTCTCTGTTGTCCAATGCCGGACAGGGGCTGTACCAATGCCCATTGTGCTTCAGCCTGCATATGGCCTTCAAGGCCTCTACTTGGATGAAAACATCAAGTGGTGGTAGATTACCCAGAGTATCTAATGCCGGGCCTGATATATTCGGAAACGCTCCGGTGCAACAGATGGCCACAGTGCGTTGCAGCCTCGATAAGGTCCTCCTGACTTCCACGAGAAAGAGGCTACTCATCCAGACCACTGGTGCATAGGTGATAATAGGTCGTATCATAGCCGTGTAGATCCATAGGGCCTAGCTGGGAGAAATACCCCACGTTTTCTCAAGACACCC
>JAYXIM010008951.1:0-7500 GCA_037575425.1 Anastrepha fraterculus | reverse complement strand
GTATATATATTCGAAAATTGTTTCTATTTAAACTAACGTATGGAAAACCAGGAATAAAATCACAATATCACCAGTTTAACATAACTGAAATTAGAGTTTCATATAGTTATGATTCGATTTATATGCTTCAATATCATTGGTTAGTTAAATTTTGATATTTTCATATTATTCACATGCCTTCACCGTGAGTGTTTTTGTTTGGCCATGTACACAACGCACATTGTGAAAAATGTATGGAAAAAATTTAACTACAATACATTTCATATTTGATTTCATATAAATTCAATTACATTATATTGTATATATTTCAATAATATCATCGATTTAACCAAATATATATTAATATAATAAATTATATATATGATGATATTTTCCATATATTTCAAATGTCTTTCTTATATATTTATTCAGTTTATCATATAAATGTATTGTGATAAATTTTAATTTCATGCATTTAATCGAATTTAGTTTCATAGAATATAAATTCTTCATATATGTATATATATTCGAAAATTGTTTCTATTTAAACTAACGTATGGAAAACCAGGAATAAAATCACAATATCACCAGTTTAACATAACTCAAATTAGAGTTTCATATAGTTATGATTCGATTTATATGCTTCAATATCATTGGTTAGTTAAATTTTGATATTTTCATATATTTCACATTTCTTCACCGTGAGTGTTTTTGTTTGGCCATGTACACAACGCACATTGTGAAAAATGTATGGAAAAAATTCAACTACAATTCATTTCATATTTGATTTCATATAAATTCAATTAAATTATATTGTATATATTTCAATAATATCATCGATTTAACCAAATATATATTAATATAATAAATTATGTATGATATATTTTCCATATACTTCAAATGTCTTTCTTATATATTTATTCAGTTTATCATATAAATGTATTGTGATAAATTTTAATTTCATGCATTTAATCGAATTTAGTTTCATAGAATATAAATTCTTCATATATGTATATATATTCGAAAATTGTTTCTATTTAAACTAACGTATGGAAAACCAGGAATAAAATCACAATATCACCAGTTTAACATAACTGAAATTAGAGTTTCATATAGTTATGATTCGATTTATATGCTTCAATATCATTGGTTAGTTAAATTTTGATATTTTCATATTATTCACATGCCTTCACCGTGAGTGTTTTTGTTTGCCATGTACACACACACATTGTGCAAAATGTATGGGAAAAATTCAACTACAATCCATTTCATATTTGATTTCATATAAATTCAATTAAATCATATTGTATATATTTCAATAATATCATCGATTTAACCAAAATATATTATATATAATTATATATATGATGATATTTTCCATATACTTCAAATGTCTTTCTTATATATTTATTCAGTTTATCATATAAATGTATTGTGATAAATTTTAATTTCATACATTTAATCGAATTTAGTTTCATATAAATTCGATTTGATTTATCTTTCATATATTTCATTTCTTCACCGTGAGTGTTTTGTTTGGCCATGTACACAACGCATTGTGAAAAATGTATGGAAAAATTTAACTCAATACATTTCAATTTGATTTCATACAATTCAATTAAACTGTATTGTATATATTTCAATAATGTCATCGATATGACAAATATATATTGACATAATAAATTACATATATGACAATATTTTCCATATATTTCAAATGTCTTTCTTATATATTTATTCAGTTTATCATATAAATGTATTGTGATAAATTTTAATTTCATACATTTAATCGAATATAGTTTCATATAAATTCGATTTGATTTGATTTTCTTTCATATATTTCACATTTCTTCACCGTGAGTGTTTTTGTTTGGCCATGTACACAACGCACATTGTGAAAAATGTATGGAAAAAATTTAACTCAATACATTTCAATTTGATTTCATATAATTCAATTAAATTATATTGTATATATTTCAATAATATCATCGATATAACCAAATATATATTAATATAATAAATTATATATATGATAATATTTTCCATATATTTCAAATGTCTTTCTTATATATTTATTCAGTTTATCATATAAATGTATTGTGATAAATTTTAATTTCATACATTTAATCGAATATAGTTTCATATAAATTCGATTTGATTTGATTTTCTTTCATATATTTCACATTTCTTCACCGTGAGTGTTTTTGTTTGGCCATGTACACAACGCACATTGTGAAAAATGTATGGAAAAAATTTAACTCAATACATTTCAATTTGATTTCATATAATTCAATTAAATTATATTGTATATATTTCAATAATATCATCGATATAACCAAATATATATTAATATAATAAATTATATATATGATAATATTTTCCATATATTTCAAATGTCTTTCTTATATATTTATTCAGTTTATCATATAAATGTATTGTGATAAATTTTAATTTCATACATTTAATCGAATATAGTTTCATATAAATTCGATTTGATTTGATTTTCTTTCATATATTTCACATTTCTTCACCGTGAGTGTTTTTGTTTGGCCATGTACACAACGCACATTGTGAAAAATGTATGGAAAAAATTTAACTCAATACATTTCAATTTGATTTCATATAATTCAATTAAATTATATTGTATATATTTCAATAATATCATCGATATAACCAAATATATATTAATATAATAAATTATATATATGATAATATTTTCCATATATTTCAAATGTCTTTCTTATATATTTATTCAGTTTATCATATAAATGTATTGTGATAAATTTTAATTTCATACATTTAATCGAATATAGTTTCATATAAATTCGATTTGATTTGATTTTCTTTCATATATTTCACATTTCTTCACCGTGAGTGTTTTTGTTTGGCCATGTACACAACGCACATTGTGAAAAATGTATGGAAAAAATTTAACTCAATACATTTCAATTTGATTTCATATAATTCAATTAAATTATATTGTATATATTTCAATAATATCATCGATATAACCAAATATATATTAATATAATAAATTATATATATGATAATATTTTCCATATATTTCAAATGTCTTTCTTATATATTTATTCAGTTTATCATATAAATGTATTGTGATAAATTTTAATTTCATACATTTAATCGAATATAGTTTCATATAAATTCGATTTGATTTGATTTTCTTTCATATATTTCACATTTCTTCACCGTGAGTGTTTTTGTTTGGCCATGTACACAACGCACATTGTGAAAAATGTATGGAAAAAATTTAACTCAATACATTTCAATTTGATTTCATATAATTCAATTAAATTATATTGTATATATTTCAATAATATCATCGATATAACCAAATATATATTAATATAATAAATTATATATATGATAATATTTTCCATATATTTCAAATGTCTTTCTTATATATTTATTCAGTTTATCATATAAATGTATTGTGATAAATTTTAATTTCATACATTTAATCGAATATAGTTTCATATAAATTCGATTTGATTTGATTTTCTTTCATATATTTCACATTTCTTCACCGTGAGTGTTTTTGTTTGGCCATGTACACAACGCACATTGTGAAAAATGTATGGAAAAAATTTAACTCAATACATTTCAATTTGATTTCATATAATTCAATTAAATTATATTGTATATATTTCAATAATATCATCGATATAACCAAATATATATTAATATAATAAATTATATATATGATAATATTTTCCATATATTTCAAATGTCTTTCTTATATATTTATTCAGTTTATCATATAAATGTATTGTGATAAATTTTAATTTCATACATTTAATCGAATATAGTTTCATATAAATTCGATTTGATTTGATTTTCTTTCATATATTTCACATTTCTTCACCGTGAGTGTTTTTGTTTGGCCATGTACACAACGCACATTGTGAAAAATGTATGGAAAAAATTTAACTCAATACATTTCAATTTGATTTCATATAATTCAATTAAATTATATTGTATATATTTCAATAATATCATCGATATAACCAAATATATATTAATATAATAAATTATATATATGATAATATTTTCCATATATTTCAAATGTCTTTCTTATATATTTATTCAGTTTATCATATAAATGTATTGTGATAAATTTTAATTTCATACATTTAATCGAATATAGTTTCATATAAATTCGATTTGATTTGATTTTCTTTCATATATTTCACATTTCTTCACCGTGAGTGTTTTTGTTTGGCCATGTACACAACGCACATTGTGAAAAATGTATGGAAAAAATTTAACTCAATACATTTCAATTTGATTTCATATAATTCAATTAAATTATATTGTATATATTTCAATAATATCATCGATATAACCAAATATATATTAATATAATAAATTATATATATGATAATATTTTCCATATATTTCAAATGTCTTTCTTATATATTTATTCAGTTTATCATATAAATGTATTGTGATAAATTTTAATTTCATACATTTAATCGAATATAGTTTCATATAAATTCGATTTGATTTGATTTTCTTTCATATATTTCACATTTCTTCACCGTGAGTGTTTTTGTTTGGCCATGTACACAACGCACATTGTGAAAAATGTATGGAAAAAATTTAACTCAATACATTTCAATTTGATTTCATATAATTCAATTAAATTATATTGTATATATTTCAATAATATCATCGATATAACCAAATATATATTAATATAATAAATTATATATATGATAATATTTTCCATATATTTCAAATGTCTTTCTTATATATTTATTCAGTTTATCATATAAATGTATTGTGATAAATTTTAATTTCATACATTTAATCGAATATAGTTTCATATAAATTCGATTTGATTTGATTTTTCTTTCATATATTTCACATTTCTTCACCGTGAGTGTTTTTGTTTGGCCATGTACACAACGCACATTGTGAAAAATGTATGGAAAAAATTTAACTCAATACATTTCAATTTGATTTCATATAATTCAATTAAATTATATTGTATATATTTCAATAATATCATCGATATAACCAAATATATATTAATATAATAAATTATATATATGATAATATTTTCCATATATTTCAAATGTCTTTCTTATATATTTATTCAGTTTATCATATAAATGTATTGTGATAAATTTTAATTTCATACATTTAATCGAATATAGTTTCATATAAATTCGATTTGATTTGATTTTCTTTCATATATTTCACATTTCTTCACCGTGAGTGTTTTTGTTTGGCCATGTACACAACGCACATTGTGAAAAATGTATGGAAAAAATTTAACTCAATACATTTCAATTTGATTTCATATAATTCAATTAAATTATATTGTATATATTTCAATAATATCATCGATATAACCAAATATATATTAATATAATAAATTATATATATGATAATATTTTCCATATATTTCAAATGTCTTTCTTATATATTTATTCAGTTTATCATATAAATGTATTGTGATAAATTTTAATTTCATACATTTAATCGAATATAGTTTCATATAAATTCGATTTGATTTGATTTTCTTTCATATATTTCACATTTCTTCACCGTGAGTGTTTTTGTTTGGCCATGTACACAACGCACATTGTGAAAAATGTATGGAAAAAATTTAACTCAATACATTTCAATTTGATTTCATATAATTCAATTAAATTATATTGTATATATTTCAATAATATCATCGATATAACCAAATATATATTAATATAATAAATTATATATATGATAATATTTTCCATATATTTCAAATGTCTTTCTTATATATTTATTCAGTTTATCATATAAATGTATTGTGATAAATTTTAATTTCATACATTTAATCGAATATAGTTTCATATAAATTCGATTTGATTTGATTTTCTTTCATATATTTCACATTTCTTCACCGTGAGTGTTTTTGTTTGGCCATGTACACAACGCACATTGTGAAAAATGTATGGAAAAAATTTAACTCAATACATTTCAATTTGATTTCATATAATTCAATTAAATTATATTGTATATATTTCAATAATATCATCGATATAACCAAATATATATTAATATAATAAATTATATATATGATAATATTTTCCATATATTTCAAATGTCTTTCTTATATATTTATTCAGTTTATCATATAAATGTATTGTGATAAATTTTAATTTCATACATTTAATCGAATATAGTTTCATATAAATTCGATTTGATTTGATTTTCTTTCATATATTTCACATTTCTTCACCGTGAGTGTTTTTGTTTGGCCATGTACACAACGCACATTGTGAAAAATGTATGGAAAAAATTTAACTCAATACATTTCAATTTGATTTCATATAATTCAATTAAATTATATTGTATATATTTCAATAATATCATCGATATAACCAAATATATATTAATATAATAAATTATATATATGATAATATTTTCCATATATTTCAAATGTCTTTCTTATATATTTATTCAGTTTATCATATAAATGTATTGTGATAAATTTTAATTTCATACATTTAATCGAATATAGTTTCATATAAATTCGATTTGATTTGATTTTCTTTCATATATTTCACATTTCTTCACCGTGAGTGTTTTTGTTTGGCCATGTACACAACGCACATTGTGAAAAATGTATGGAAAAAATTTAACTCAATACATTTCAATTTGATTTCATATAATTCAATTAAATTATATTGTATATATTTCAATAATATCATCGATATAACCAAATATATATTAATATAATAAATTATATATATGATAATATTTTCCATATATTTCAAATGTCTTTCTTATATATTTATTCAGTTTATCATATAAATGTATTGTGATAAATTTTAATTTCATACATTTAATCGAATATAGTTTCATATAAATTCGATTTGATTTGATTTTCTTTCATATATTTCACATTTCTTCACCGTGAGTGTTTTTGTTTGGCCATGTACACAACGCACATTGTGAAAAATGTATGGAAAAAATTTAACTCAATACATTTCAATTTGATTTCATATAATTCAATTAAATTATATTGTATATATTTCAATAATATCATCGATATAACCAAATATATATTAATATAATAAATTATATATATGATAATATTTTCCATATATTTCAAATGTCTTTCTTATATATTTATTCAGTTTATCATATAAATGTATTGTGATAAATTTTAATTTCATACATTTAATCGAATATAGTTTCATATAAATTCGATTTGATTTGATTTTCTTTCATATATTTCACATTTCTTCACCGTGAGTGTTTTTGTTTGGCCATGTACACAACGCACATTGTGAAAAATGTATGGAAAAAATTTAACTCAATACATTTCAATTTGATTTCATATAATTCAATTAAATTATATTGTATATATTTCAATAATATCATCGATATAACCAAATATATATTAATATAATAAATTATATATATGATAATATTTTCCATATATTTCAAATGTCTTTCTTATATATTTATTCAGTTTATCATATAAATGTATTGTGATAAATTTTA
>JAYXIM010008950.1:0-11275 GCA_037575425.1 Anastrepha fraterculus | reverse complement strand
TTTTGAACCCAGGCTTGTTTTAGCAAATTGAGTTGGTACATTTTTAAAACAAAATTCTCATTGGCCTGTATTCAACAATAGCATTCATAATACTTTGGTTAGTATTAATTTACTTAGTAATTTCGTATTAATTAAAGATAGCATTTTTTCAAAATATGGAGAGCTCGAAATTGGCGTTAAGCTATGCTCTGGTGGATTTTTTTTTCTTATAATTTTATGTAGAATGACGCACCCTAATATACATACGTATATATATATATATCTATGCATAAATAAATATAAGATTAAGCAGTACACTGGCTACTCGCCCCTTTCTCATTCACGCCTTATTTGCGATTTTATGACCACTCAACAGCGCAATCAACTTTTATTTATGTTTTTGTTTTATTCCGCATTGCAGTGCATTTCGCTGCAATGCAATTCAAGAGGCGTGAAATTGCAAATACATAAAGTGGTGTGTGAAAAAGTATTTTTGTAGGTAAAAAAATATTTGTAAATTATGCTTGCACATATTGAGCTTTTGAAAGGCAAACACGCGTGAGTACGAACACATAAACATAAAAAACTCAATTTTATTTCATCTCGCTTGTACGTTTGAAGGTAGGTCTGTGCCTTTTCTTTTACCTGGGGTTTTTACCTCTTTAATTTGCTGTTGCATAACAAAAAGAATTAAATCTAATGATATCAGGTGCCTTTCACAAACTACTAAAGCTGCGAACAACACTTTCGAACATTTTCGTAAAAAGTTTCCCATGCTGTTGAAATATTTTCGAATGTAGTTTGAAACATTTTTTTCCATTTAGTTAGAAATTAGGTCCATTTATTTTTTACGTGTCATGAAGTGCAGCGAAGTGCTGGAAATTGTCAATTGCGAAAGCAAATCAGTGACTCGTGACATTATTAAAAGCGTCCCTGGCGTGTGAACAGAGTGCTTCACTACACATTTTGGAGTCGATTGCCGCAAGCCAATCATGTCATTTATTTATATGGCTTACAATTTTATATTTGAAATTGATTTCGTAGTTTTACCAACGCAGACTGTAACTTCATGAAATGGAGAAGTTGTGTCATTCAAATTAAAATATTGAAATTGGCAAATATTTTGAATTCTTTAAATTACTGTTCGATTTAGTTGGAAATGGGGAAAACGTGCAATTGAAAAGGGAATGAAAATAAAAATATCCATACTGTGCTGGTTTAATGAATGATGGAAGCATTTGAAAAAGAAAGAATAAATAAATAAATAAGATAAAAGGAAAGAAAAAACACAAAAAAGTGAATAAAATGAAATAACATAAAATAATATAGGTATGATTGCAGGGCAGCTCATGAATGCACATCTCGTCACAAAAAATGGTTAAAATTATTCATCTGGAACTTGCAAAGCTATACGGGCTTGCAGATAAAAATCGACTTTAATTTAAGTATTACCCGGTGGAAGTGCTAGAAAATAAGGATGCAAAACTTTACTGCGATAGGACCACCTACACTGGCAAAACAGGCATCGTGAGCCGTCCGGATATCGTTATTTACGATAAGAAGGAAATGGAATTGATACTATAGTTGTGGCCATACCGCTTAACTGAAATATGCAGCCTACCTACTCTATCAAATTGGCTAATTATTCCGCGCTTTAGATAGAGATGCAACAGATGCACAGATCCGATCGAGGAATCATAACACCTGTCATAATAGCAGCAGCCAGATGGTTTCAAATCAATTATTAAAAACTTTAAAATTTGCAAATCCTTCGAATAAGTTGCTTACAGAAATCTGCTTTTAAAGATAAATATAAAAGGTGGTTAATTTCAAGGCCCATGTTAAATGTAAATCACAACTAAACATCAAGTTTTTTTTTACATTTTATTTGAAATTTTTCAATTTCAGGCTAACTCAATTGGAACCATGGAAAGCTACACAATCGAACAACGCGTTAAAGTTATTCAGGCTAATTATGAAAGCGGGCGTTCAAATCAAAATGCATATCGCGCACTTCATCTTCAGTGATGAGGCACATTTTCACCTCAGTGGATTCGTCAATAAGCAGAATTGCCGCAGTTGGGCGATTGATAATCCAAGAGTGATTGCCGAAAAACCATGGGCCGGCGGCATCATTGGGCCGGCCAGGCAGTTACTGTGAATAGTGTTCGCTATCGTGGGATGATAACGAACTTTTTATGGCCCGAATTGGAAGATATGGATGTGGACGATACGTGGTTTCAACAGGACGGTGCCCCTTGTCACACAGCTAACGAAACAGTGGTTCTTTTGCGCGAAAAATTTGATTTCTGAATAATCTCACGTCGCGGCGAATTGACACCATTGGACTTCTTTCTTTGAGGTTATTTGAAAGAAAAGGTGTACGTCGATAAGCCAGCAACAATTCAAGAGCAAGTGGATGAGATAATTTGGCACATTAACGGCATAGAACCTCAATTATGCCTCAGCGTCATCGAAAATTAGGACCATCAGATGGAGGTGTGCCGCCGAGGCCGCGGTGGCTATTTGGCCGATATTTTGTTCCAAAAGTAATTGAGCCACCCAGTATTATCATAATAAAGAGAAATGATAATAATTTGCTAAAAAAGTTGTATTTTATTTAAAATCAACACCGGTCCTTGAAACTTAACCACCCTTTATATATATACTAGCGTACCCTCGCCCGCTTCGCTAGACGATAAATTCAATGATTTGCTGAAAGAGAATAAAATTAATACGAAACAAAGCAAATTCTTTGATACAATTTCATTCGAACTTTATTGTAACACTTTTTGGTAGACAACGTTTTTGGTTTTTCCATCTTTCGCGTAAATGAATAATGACGATGGTTTGCCTACTCGTGAGCAAGCTACATACAATTGTCCATGGGAAAAAATTGGGTATTCTAAATTAATACCGCACATTTGTAGAGACTGTCCTTGCGCCTTATTAATTCTCATAGCGAAGGCAAGGCGAATGGGAAACTGCAAACGTCTGAAATCGAATGGTAAAACCGCCGGAATCAGTGGAATTCAGGGTATCAAAATGTCTTCTCTTTTGTACTTCCCTTTCAAAATTGTTGCTTCGATAACGTTACCCATTAGCTTCTTCACAGCGAGTCTGGTACCGTTGCAAAGTCGGGGCACATTACTATTGCGCAGCATAATAATCGGTGCTCCAATTTTTAATCGTAAATTATGAGGTGGTAAGCCTGGCAAATCGAGTGAGTTTAAGAATTCAGTTGGATAATTTACGACCTCATCTTGATCAGTAATAGTGTCCATTGACTTATACGCAACTATGTCACCAGGTATTTGATCTAAAATAGCTGAATTTATATCATTGACGTCCTTATTTTTCCCAGCTAAAATTGCTCTTTCGCTGAGTCAATCATGGTTTTTGTAATGTTGAACTATGTTTGGAAATACACTCTGTATCAATACCTCTTTAGACTGTGCAAAAGTGCAGAAATTGTTAGGCAATGTTATCATTCCTGTTGTTTTTGAAAAAGGTTTATTTTTTTTGGTTAAAAAGTGTTTTTTGAAGTTTTGAAAAACACTTCGCTCTAACAAATTTCTTCTCAGTTAATTGCTGAAAATTAAATATTTTGAAAAAACTTTTTTTTTTTTAATTTAACGTTTTTGAGAAAATTTTGTTCTTGAAAAAAATTCATACTTTTGTAAAAGTTTAAATTGATTTGTTAAAAAAGATTTTTTTCCGCTTTGAAAAACACTCCCTCGAAAAAATGTATTCTCTATTAATAGTGGAATATGAAATGCTTTGAAAACACCATTTTTTTTTTTAATTTGGTTTGGTTTTCAGAAAATTTTGTTTTGAAAAAATTTCATACCCTTGAAAAAGTTTTATTTTATTTTATTTGTTTAAAATTTTTGAAATTTTTTTTTTGAGATTTTAGAAAAACACCTCTTCGAAGAAATTTCTTTTATCCTTTTGAGGAAAATTTGGTTTTGAAAAAATTTCATGCTTTCGAATTTTTTTTATTTTACTTTATTTCTTCAAAATTTTTGAAAACAATTTTTTTTTATAATTTTCGAAAAACACCCCTTTGAAAAAATGTTTTCTATGTGTCATAGTGGTATTCCATTAACTTTTAGGATTATAGTCAAATACTTACAAATATCTACGCTTTCACAAATATCAACAATAAACAAATTTCCTCAAAACCAAACAATTTACTTTTTTTCTACAAAAATTCTAAACAAACAACGTAATAAATTTAGAATTTTGTGTTCACGAAAAAACAGTATTGTTTTTATTGTATTAACTGAAAACCAAAATGTTGCAAAAAATCAAAACAAAACTAAATTATTTTTTTGTGTTCATTTGGTCCATATGTTCCATAAAAAGTTAATATGGTAAATAATATGCAGGGTCTGATACACGCAAATTTCCATTGACCATTATAGTGACAAAATTATCGATCACCAATTCCAACAGGATTTCAAAATCAGAGTTGGAATGAGTTGTTGTGTGGTGTACTTCTGAAAAAATGAGAAATAAACAAAATAAATCTAAAAATTCGAATTCTAACTTTATCTTGTGTATGTTCTTATTACCTTTGAATTTTTCCAATGAAGCACCATTCATTTTAAAATTTCCAAGAATTTTTTTTATCATTTCGCGTTTCTTTCCTTTTTCATTCGATTCCAAAATTTGTTCATAGCCGAAAACATCGTTTGCAAACGCATTCATTTCCATATAGAATTGGCCAAAGAAAGCATTGCTCAATTGAATTGAAACATTATTTTCATAAATACTTAGGACCTTAACTAATGCACCTTGGTACATACCTAACGCAGATATTCATCGCGACCTTGACATCGATACTATTGATGAAACAATACAAAGCGCTAGCAGAAGACACATAAATAGATTATTAACGCACACAAATCCTATGATGAGAAGACTACCAAATAAAGAAAAATCTACCCAAAGTCGGCTTAACCGTCAAACACCAACAGATCAAAATACTTGTAATCAATTGTCAACTAATCGTATATGTCATTGTTTGTTAACCACTTGTTTTTAAATAATATGTATATATTTCTTCTAAATGAGCTTGGGGGCATTGGCCCTTCAATATCACTCTCATTCCATCTTTTTGTAAATCAAATTACTTATTGTCTAACGACAGGTGTAATATTTTATGGAAGAAATAAAAAAAAAAAAATTTTTCATTCGAATCATTTGAAATTTCTGTATCACAATACAAATACAAAAAATTCAAAGAAAGTTGTACACATAAAATGAATGTCGATTCGAAACTTACTTTAATCTAACAATCGAGCAAGTTTTGTTTTGGACAATATTTTGATTTTTTCTTTTTTTTATATGAAGAAAATATTTAAAGGAAATTTGTTTTTGCTAAAAACCTTCCCCTAGTGGATCCCTATAATATGAAAAAAGAACGAATAAAATTGGCATCGTATCGGCCCAAAAAAATGCGGACGAACGAACATCATTTCATTTTTATATATATAGATTGGTACATATGCCCGTTTTGGGTATTTGGCCGAGCTCCTCCTCCTCTTTGTGGAGGGACCTACAGTTTTAAGCCGACTCCGAAGGGCCGGTATTTTTTTTATGAGAAGCTTTTTCATGGCAGAAATACATTCGGAGGTTTGCCATTGCCTGACGAGGGGTGACCGCTATTAGAAAAAATTTGTTTCTTCAGTTTGGTGTTTCATCGAGATTCGAAACCACGTTCCGAATGGTAGTCACGCACCAACCCCCGCTTTAAAGATTACCTGCTTTACCTTGAAAAGATACCGGCTAAATTACTCGCCAATTTTTAAACACCTAAGCTGCATTAATGGGAGTAGAACTTGGGCTGCTCCGCACCAGAGAGGAATTCAACTGGGATTAATGTAAATCGCAACTTCTTAGTTGCGATGTCACAAAATAAAATTCAGTAGAATATGTAGATAAAACGATATATTTTAAATTGAAATAAACTGATGTAAGTAATCAAGCATTCATATTTTTCTCTTACCTAAAAAATTTCGATTTGGTATGCCATTTTTGCAAAAAAGCTTTGACACAAATACTTTTGATTACATCATCTGCAAATTCTAGAAACGGTGTTTTGTGTATATTCAAGTGCAAACTTTTTTAACGCAACAGTTTGACCAAACGGAACTTCTTTCTGATTATAAAATTGTCGTCCTTTGATATACATTTTTTTTTGAGACACGAAAATTGCACAATTTTTTGTTCATTTCTTGTTTATATAATAATTTTTTTTGCTTTATATCCCTGCTAATTATGTGTATCAATCTGCCACCCGAGAAACGATTTGGGCCAAAGTTGCATGCAAAATCCAGGATGAGGGAAACGGAAGTTTGGGCAAATTTTATTATATGATATTACACAAAGCCACAGGTATAATTAAGTAGGTGGAAGGACTGTTTTGGCAACACAAATTCTATAAAAGTTCTTTTTTTCGAGAACGATCGGTAATCCTGAAGATTTCTTTACAAAAGTTGTTTACCATAGTGTTTTATATCAAAGAATTGTTTCCAAATTCCGAAATCGTTTCTTCAATATCGTGGCCTTAGCAACTACGGCCACCAGGCACAACCTGCTTGTTCCAGCCTCTAGATTTCCAGAAAAAACCTTAATTTTAAATAATTAAATTCCGCAGCACCGGCATTTTCTCCATATAAATAGAAATTTTGTACATTTGTTATATCGTGTAATTTTGCAACAGGGTCCTTGGGTAAAAAACCCATAATTATTTGCAAATTTGTGTTGTTTGCTTTCATGGCTTTCATTAGGCTCGATGTTTAAAGAGACATCCTCTTGATTCTGCAATTGGAGACGGCTGAAGCAGCTGGAGTGCCAGTACATGGCTCGCTTGAGAAGTTTGTATGAGTGTTTTTTCAATTGCCTGGAGATCCCAAAAGTGCTTTTCTGGTACTTCCCACTCATTGGCCGCTTGTAGTGAGCAGTTTTTGATAAATAAAACTAGTCTCCTAGTAAGCTGACAGCTATTAAAGAAGTTGGTAAATTCACAAGGATTAAGCAGAAATAAAAATTAGGTTCAAAAATCAACCAAGAGGTATCCGTGAGTGGCAAGTAAGTGCAACTGCACTGGAAAAACTTTGCTGCTTGTAACAAAAAGAGAAAATAAAGTAAATTCAGTAGCAATATATTTCCACTCCAAGCTGAGTATTATCGCTACCTTGTCAACGACTTATTCCATAAAATATTGCTCCAGGGAAATAAATGTATCTACTATGTATGTATGTATGTATATATGTGCTATATATTTACTACATTTATTATTTTCTATACAACTTCATTTTGTAATTATAAATTTAGCTTTGGAATTAGAAGTGAGTTTTACAGGTAGAGAATTAAATGCGCAGTGAAAAGAAAATAAAGTAGATAAAAGCGAAAAAAAAAACGAGAAATAACACAGCTTAAATGGGAAAAGTAAATGAAGTGCCCAACGGCGACTCTGGGTTAGTTGCCGTCCACGCTATTACCGTTCATTCTCCTAGCAGTTGAACCCTCTGGCAGCACTTCCCTTGCTTGTCTTACTTCGATGCTTCGACTCTAGCGCAAGTCGGTAGTCGGTTGTGCTGCCAGGAAGTGCTAAGGAATCGCGCGCAAAAATAATATTATTGAAGGATTAAAGTTTTCGAGGAGTTGAATTTGAGAGCGACTGGAGGATACTATCTCGTGTTCCACTCAAATTTTCTTTGCTGCGAGTTGGAGCAACTTTGGCGCCAACAGCAGGTGCAACAGCAACATCGATAGCAGCACGATGAGTAACTACAACAGGAAGAACTAAGTCGTGAGGATAATTGAAGTAGTTACACGGATAAATGCTGCATATTGTGTTTGGAGAAGAGAGGCAGAGCGCACTGGCGTTTTATTTGTGGGTTAACTGTGTGCAACGAATGCATTTATAAATAAATATAAAGGTGTGGGCGAGTGTGTTTGTGTCCTCGTACATATTCAGCGCATCGTAAAAGTTGTTCGACTAAGAGTTTAATCGGCAATAGCCTGAGTACAGCACAGTAACAGCAGCACACAGTAACAGCAGCACACAGTAACAGCAGCATCCAGCAATAGCATTTTGCCGATGATTCTTTTTTGTGCGCGTTTTAGCTTGAAAATTATGCTGTCCGTTTTCCACACAGATCACAGGAAGAGTCTACTCAGTACATTCATCGTGTCCATTAAAACTTGCTGCTTCGCTGCCAAGACGACAGTTTTGCAAAAATATAATTTTTGGAATTACAGCGGCGTATTCTTCCCATACTCTCCTACCCCGGCTCGATGCAAATTAAAGATAAACAAATGAAATTGAAATATTCAAATTGCGACTAAAGCTGTATTATTTTTATCGCGGCAGATAGAAAGTTAAGTAATGGCATTAGTAGTCCGCGTGCAATTAAACTTTTGTTTTGTACTTGCACATACATACATACATATATATGTATGTATGGATGTAGTTGTGAGTCTTAATATTATACAATCGCGCTGCTCCTCACCACACACCACCCTAACTCTTATGTAATTCCATTGCATTTCACAGCTTCTCGCCTGAAACTATTAATTGAAAAATTGCATTACACTTACACCTACATTTTGTTTTACGTCACATTATGCGCGCTCGACTGTGGATATTTTTCCTGCCACAAGTGAAGTGCTTCCTACTTTAATAAGAATGGTTTAGTCTCATCGTAGGACAGGGTTTTTGATCCAGCCTCTAGTATCCCATAAAACGAAAGAAGTCACTGCTCTTTCTAACACTTCTAGGTGCGGGATTCCAAAGAGAAAAGTCAGTGTTGTTGCATTTCTGTATTTGCATATTTATTTGTTTATCAAAATGCAAAATCAGCGGCGGATGCCGTAGCCGAATAGGTGAGTGCGTGACTACCATTTCGGGAGTGCATTGGTTTGAATTTCCGCGCATGAACATCAAATAATAGAAACAGTTCTTTCTAATAGCGGTCGAACCTCGGCGGACAATGGTAAGCCTCCATGAAAAAGCTTCTCTGGAAAAATTCTTGTGGTTCGGAGACGGCTTAAAACTGTAGGTCTCTCCATTTGTGGAAAAACATCAAGAGGTATACCACACATAGGAGGAGGAACTCTGTTAAACACCTAACGGAATTGTATGCGCCAAGTTTTTTTTTAAATGCATTCTATACAAGGTGGCTTTTATTGCTCTCGTGAACTTTTATTTATTAATCAAAATCTATGTTGCCCTCGTCAATGTAATCAAATATACACAATAATACATATTAGTCAACGTTTTCTGCAATCCTCGTACCACCTCTGACCAGAAATCACGTTGGAAGGGTCTGTGCTTTGTAGTGTTGGTGTGGACTTTATCTTCACAATTGTGGTAAATCTCCGTCTAATCATTGATTCACAAGTCCAGAGAATCAGGTGTATTAATACAACAAAACAAAAACAAAAACACGAAAATCACTTTTTGATAACAAATAATATTTTATTTGAGGTAGACGAAATGTAATCGAAACGCTAATCAGAAAATACTACTGTTTGGTCGGGCTTGTAAGCCGACAGCACTACTGGTCGATAGTTATTTAAAACTGTTGAAAACGGAATAACGGATCACTACCACTAACAGGCTTGCGACTTTTTGGCTCTCTTCTCACTCATTGTGGCAATAGGCCTGTTAATTGATCCGCTTTGGCATGTAATTTGATTTCATTAGTGGGAGACCTTCAAAATACCATTTTCCGTTCGTAGGTGGTATACAACTATAGACACCTCAACATGTGGAACAACGTCAAGACGCAAACCACAAGTTTAAGCAAAAGCTCGGCCAAAAATCTTGGTTATAAGGGCCTATTGCATGACATTGACATAAAATGTGCTATGCATTGTTTTTGCACTATAAGAGATAAACTATATCTTACACGCATACATTTCTATATCTTTTAGCCTTGCGTATACAAATTATACAAAACATGATCTTATTTTCTGATAAACCTTCCTATTATGGTAATGTCCATATGCCCGTCTTGTAATGACTATCAAACATTAAGGCCAACGACGAACGCAAGATAAGTACCCAAACCAAAAAAAGAAAACCAAAAAATCATTGAGGATTCGAAACATTGTATTCCATTAGTGATTAGTGATTGGAGTTATCGAGGATTGATCTAAAGTTATTGGATCTACTTATAAACTTATGCCTTATAGTTATTTCTTTAACCCATATAAAAAACATGACTCAAAAACCTAAATTGTTTGCTAGTTGGCAAGTTCTATCAGTATACATATTAAAAAAGATATAAACAAATTCTGAACCATTTTCGCATTTACGCTGAGTGTCATGTGGCAAGCTTTTGTATCAGACTTTATACTTTCTGAGGTGCATCGTCACCAAAAAGCATACGACAATAGTGGGTTCATATATACAACTTTTTGTGTTTATAGAGTAGTCTCATATTTGCAAATATTCCTGGTTAAATTTTGATAGCGTTAGGATGAATTTTACTATTACAATTCCATCAAACAAACCTATGTCATACAACAAATATGGTTCACACAAACAACCTGCTTGGCCTCCAGTGAAAATTTGCATCACATCCGGAGCCAAAGAGAACCACTAACTTCGCATAATATCCTCTTTATTTGGGAAATACAATGAAATAAAGAAAGAATGACAGCGGCAAGTGGCAGCAAAGCCTTATAAAGCGCTGTTAGATCCTCCCGAGTTTTTTTATTTTATTTCTTTTTTGCTTTCCTTATTCACTCCGCTCGGGAGCATAGGACCTTGAAAAGACTCTTCCATCGTACTGTTGTCTGTTGTTTTTGCGCCGTCCCATGGGATTGCCTTGTAGGAAAAGTTACAAGAATTGTACATCAATAATTTTGCAACTAAGGCAGGTTTATACTCATTCACATACAGCGTTTCCATATGAAGTGTAAGAAAAACCAGTGATTTGCTGCAACATTGTCTTCGATTTATGTCTAATTTTCCACATGGGCCCAATGTATGCTCAAACTAATGGAAGTAGACTTAAAAGTATTGAGTTTTTTGCAAAAAAGTTAACTTCATAACCGAACAACTGACTGAAATAAAAAAGCCCTTAAGAAGAGGTGCTAAAATATTACATAAATTAGCATTTTCTAATTCGATTTGCTTAAATGGGGATATCGTTGGAAAGGTTGAAAGAGAGACATTTTATTATCTTCATAACTTTTCGCACAAAATATTTTTTAAGAGGTTATACCTTTCAACTTAAATATAATCAATAAAAATATTGCAGAACTATCTTTC